>VZRV01010993.1:185660-269296 GCA_013398115.1 Falcunculus frontatus | reverse complement strand
AGAAAGAAAGAAAGAAAGAAAGAAAGAAAGAAAGAAAGAAAGAAAGAAAGAAAGAAAGAAAGAAAGAAAGAAAGAAAGAAAGAAAGAAAGAAAGAAAGAAAGAAAGAAAGAAAGAAAGAAAGAAAGAAAGAAAGAAAGAAAGAAAGAAAGAAAGAAAGAGAAAGAAAGAAAGAAAGAAAGAAAGAAAGAAAGAAAGAAAGAAAGAGAAAGAAAGAAAGAGAAAGAAAGAAAGAAAGAAAGAAAAAGAAAGAAAGAAAGAAAGAAAGAAAGAAAGAAAGAAATCACCTTTGACACTGCCCTCCTCAGAAATGCGCTCCGTATCAAAGCGAAAGCAGCAGCAGGAGGAGCATTTCACTGAGAGCTCACCTCAAGCACCTGTGAAAAGCTCCCTACCATGCAGGCAGCGTCCTTCCTTCCCTCCCCAGGAGCAGAGAGCATGGCACTGTGTTAGGGATGTGCAGCCTCTGCCACCCTCTGTGCCAGCAAAACACAGAATGGAACGGGAGCAAAGAGAGCTCAAGAGAGACAGGGGAACAAAATCCCACTGTGGAGCTCCTTCACAGAGCCCAGCAGGTGGAAACAGTACTCAGACTGAATTTGGTCTCTATTAGAGGGTATCAGCTTCTCCTGGCTAGGAACAGGTAGCTGGAAATGATGGTTCCATATTTACAGCTCTGCTGTGGTTCAGATCTGCAACTGGAAGGACAGCAAACAGGGAGCATTTTGCTTCTGTTTGGAATGCAAAATATGGAGCACTGGTTTTTGCAATCAAGCCTACAAACCCAAACAAGATAGTTATGATTCCCAACTCCCCTCTTCAGCAGATTGCAGCAGCATATCCCTATAAAATAATTATTTGCAACAACTGTTTGCCAAATAGGGGTGCAAGGTGTTTGGAAGAAGTGTACTTGACTGAGAAAATTGTGTTTAACCAGCTTGGTGTTTTCCCCAAAAATGTGTTGTTTTGTTTGTTTGGTTGTTTTTTTCTGTCACGCCCTAGAAATAATTGCTTCTGTAAGCATGTTGGTTTCCTATGTGTTAAAGGCTCACCAAGCAAGTTATTGAAACATAATTAGAGTGCAAGTCATTTTCTCTCAATATATAAATTTAAAAGCAAGGCCCATTATTATGACTACTTTTATCCTCCCATCTCTACCTTTTTTTTGTCCTCTCTGGCATGGCAGTAGGAGGTAATTAGAGTGGTCAGTCTGTAGCTGAGGGTGCAGCACAAAGCTGGGGCCAGGAAGAAGGAGGCAAGGTCCATGGCAGTCGCACAGCAGGCTGCAGGATCAATGCAGTTCTTTCCACTGCCTTTGCTCCATTTCCCTCTGTGCCTTCCCATTCAATTGCCGTGGTGGGAAGTGTGCTGCATCTCAAGTAAAGGTCTGACAGGAAGGTTTTCTGTGTTCCCTTTTGAAACTTGCCTCATGTCAGGCTCTGGTCTCTTGCCCAGTGAAACACAGAACACCCTCCAAGGCCTGGGTCTGAAGCAGCAGAGGAGCAGAGTGCATTTCTCCCTGACTCTGCCTGCTTTGCTGACAGAGGATTTGGCAGTAGCATTCATGCTAAAAATGATTTTACATCCTTTACACCCCTGCAGTAAGAGTGTGACATTCTGTGCATTGTACAAACCAATTTTCTGTAACCCTACTTAACTAAAGCTCTTCTTTCACCACATCCTCATTATGCCCTTAGGTGTCAACACACTCTTCAGCTGCTCTCTCTCAATGAGATAATTCTTATCTCATCATAGTGATGATGTTGCAGAGTGTGTTGAAAACCCAGGATTAAAAGTGAATTTTTTAATGCAATTACGAGCATTGCACAGGTTGAAAATTAATTCCTAGTTAACACATTGATCTAAGAGGGAGTGTAAGTGCATTTTTAAGTCTGTGAGCACTACTGAAAGCAAAAGATTATTCCTATGATTAAAGTTAACATGACTTGTCAGAGAAGAGCATAAGTGTATTTGGACCCAATTCAGAAAGATACTTAGGAACGTGGCTGGCTGTAACCTATGAAACACTAAGCACTTAAAACACCACCAAAGGGCAGAAAGAATAGGAAGATCACATGATGGCCAAATCTGCCAGCTGCGTTCTTCTCATAAAACTCTGCTCAATTCTATAGTGTGTTTCATAACCCTAGCATAAAAATCTTTCACAAATTGGATAAATAATAGCAAATAATTAATAAAAACAACAGCAATAACAAAAATAATAATATTAAATCCTTCTCCCAAAGGGATAGTCCGGAAGCATTCTGTATCCTTAAAGATTACAAACAGCTACAGTTAAAGGGTGAAGAGGCAGTAAAGAGAGCAAACAAATTCTAATTACAGGACAAAAAGGAATCAAAGAGGTTCATGAGCAATGTAAGATCTACTATGTCACCTTGCCGCCGCGTTGGTGATGATTTTCAGACTGCTGGGATTACGGATCAGCTTATCCAGGATGCTGACAATCTGCTCAAACTTGGGTCTGTTGTTCCTGTCTTTCTGCCAGCAGTCCAGCATCAGCTGGTACAAGGCAGCTGGGCAGTCCATGGGAGGTGGCAAGCGGTACCCTTCATCCACAGCCTTAATCACCTGCACAAGGAGAAAAGTTTGTGCAAACTTAAAGGCACTTTACACCAACTTGGTTTTTATCAGCTCTGTGAGCATTAACGTGGACATTCTGTGTTTAAACAAACGTGTTTATTCACTAATTGTCTTGTCGTGCAATGCCTCTCGTTTATCTGCAAAGTAAACCAGGCAGTAGATTAGGCATGCAGAAAGGGGAGTTAAGATACAGTGTGTGACTTTGAAGAAGGTGAGTGTGTGGAAAGGATCTCAAAAACTCACACTCGGTTCAACTAAATCCATAAACAAAAGCCATAGTTAGCAAGGGCTTGCTTAAGTATGCCAAACTTCAAAAGGTCTTGAATATCTCTCCTCTGATCACCCTTAGCAACACACGATTTCCACATCCTCCAGTGGACACTGAACTCATAAAACAACAGGAAAAACCTCTCCACAGCCTCCAGTGGACACAACTCAAAAAAAACAACAGAAAAAACAACCTACCCTGCTGAAAAATCAACCTGCCCCCTCACGGGGCATCCTGAGCCAACAGACAAAAGGTCTTGAGGATGATCTCACAGGGCCACAAAATGTTTTTAAATCTTACATCACAGACACCTATACACTTTCTATTAGGCAGTGTTAGCCCAGTTCTTGTAAAATTTGCCTAGATTGATAAAATTTGTCCAGATTGTCTATCATTTTTCCAGATTGACATACACAAAACCAAGATTAGTTTAGAATTTACGTTGTCCAGAAGCTTTTTAATCCACTTTTCACTAGAGTCTAACACCTCTTGATCAGGCTTACAGTATCCATTGCCTCATGAATAAAAACCCCAATGTATTCAAAGTAGAAAATGATAAAGCCATATTCTGTTAATCTGTCCTTTTTATCTGGATCAATTAATTGAAAAGCAGAACAAACTATTCTGAATCAGAACAAGGACAAGAGAACAGTTAATGGTTTAAGCAGCCATGAAGGAGAGGCACATAAATAGGTTCATCCTTCTGTTTCTGATTTTAATGGGATATTATTAAAGGCATTCCACTAATATATCAGTCAGCAGAACAGGATATATTAATCTCCACAAACAATAGAAAAAACATTCATTACCAATTAAAAGAAATGCATAGTTTTCTGAAGAGACTTGGGTTGCAGAGGTACGCATTTAAAAGGAAGTTTTCTTCTCTTTTTCCTTGTTTAACATAAAGTAGTACAGAAAATGTTTGACTACAGCTATATTACTGACTTATTTATTTTAATTTAGGACTCATAACAATATATATCAGCTCCTGGGAAAATCTATTTGTGTGAGTGACTGCACTCCATAAAATTTGGTTCATAAGTACTTCCTTGGACTAAATCTAAAATTAATAAAACAACAGAAAAAGAACCCAAAACAGATAAAATAAAAATCTTCTTTGGGGAAATGTAATGCTTCTTTAAAAAATACTGGGAGAGCTCCATTAATCATTCGGATTGCAGGCTTGGACAGTTTACTAATGTTACAAAGAAACCTGTATTGGAAGTCTAATCAGATCATTCTCCTTCTCTATTTTATCCATTGATTACTTCCAGAAGCATTTTGGTTTCATTAAACTCTTAGCAGAAATGCTTTGCTTCTCTTTTTCACAAGTGCCAAGAGCAATTTATTCTGTGTATTTGACATTTACAGAAAACTTCTATAGAATATTATACAAGTGGAACCAAAGGGGATCAACAGAAATTTAGGAGGGTTTTGTAAAAATGAGCTAAGGAATGTAAAAGGCAATGACCTCATTGCAGTGGAATTGTTTGCATCATCTTACAGAAAACCACCAGGGATAAAATTCTCTACTCTGCTCTTTCAGAGGTCCAAAACACTCTGCTATAAAGATGGTGGATTTGTTAAGTTCCAATTAACTTTTACTTGACCAGGGAGATCCAGAGATTTTCATCTCTACACCTCATTCAATGTCAGAGCCACCTGATCTCATCATGCTTGGCTTTCTTTCACAGCTTGATTCCTTATCTGAGCACCTAACTCAGATAACAATTTACTCACATCCTGGTTGGACATCTCCCAGTAGGGTCTCTCCCCATAAGACATCACCTCCCAAAGGACAATCCCATAGCTCCAGGCATCGCTGGCTGACGTGAACTTCCGATAGGCGATGGCTTCTGGAGACGTCCATCGGATGGGAATCTTACCCCCCTGGGAGCAAAACAAAACCAAAGAGTCCATTTGACTGTTCTGCAACACATATGATTTTGTATGATTGATTGTTTTGTCTTGAGATTCTCAGTTTTCATGATATTGGTGTAAAAAAACCCCAGTGTAAAATGGAAAGTGCTGCTGCCATTTGTCATGGGAGCAAAAGAGGAAGTAAAATACATTTCAGAGCAATGTCTACTGATATCTAGTAGGTTTAGCATAGATTTACTATATACAATACAGATATATAGTACAGTACAGCATACATACATATATATAAAAATGTGTAGCAAAATTTGCACAGGTAAGAGTAAATGGTAAATCAAGTCTGGTTGATTTTCAGTAATGAAATGTTTGGAAATTGCCACAACAGTCATACAGCATCAAAGGTAAAAAACCCAGTCCAAGGTCTTTGCTTATAACCCAAGTCCTTTTGCACAGTACACGAGGTTTGGCTGATTTTAAGGCATGAAAGTGAATTCCCCTGTTGTTGTGGAACCTGCACGGCTTCACCTGTTTTCACCCCATGTTTTCTAGGAAATTCAAGGAAAATAAGGGGACATGGTCCTGCTCTGTTTCACTAAATCCAAGCCTCCAGCTGCAGAAGGCAGTGACTGTGACCTCATGCACAAATTTACCATTCCAAAGCTGCCTGAGACAGCCACAGAAAGTCAGATTCAGATGGGGTCATCTCTGCAGACAGAAGAGTGCAAAAATGTCAGCTGGGAGAGGGGCCTTGGACATTTTTTACAGTCCTAAGAGAAGCAAGCCATCATTAAATGACAAACTTCAAGAGAATTGAAGCTACCAGTACAATTAACAGGGTAGTTAGGGGAACATCTCTCTCTGGTCATGGCCACCTCTTCGTGCTACAGTCAAATCAGTAAAATGCACACAAGGAACCTCAGGCTGAGTTTCTAAAATGTGAGAATTAGAGGAAAGAGACAATTCCCGGTGATGTCAGCTTTGACAGAGTTTTTTGAGGGTCACACATGAGAAAATAAAGTTCTAAAAGAGAGAGGTGCAAAACTTGTTCCTGAAGGCAATTCTGGAGTGAATGTGTTTTAGTGCAGAAAACTGTGAGAGTTTAAAGTTATTTCCAATTATGCACAACATGTACAGAATATATTCTGAACATTTCACACCAGAGCAGCTCTTTGCAGTGCTTCTGACACCCCCATTATACTCCAGTCACACACCTCTCCTCACAGCCACCGGTGTGGGAAGAGAGTGCTCTTACTTCCACTTAGTAACCAGCAAGAAAAAAAGATTTAAATATATTATTGCTTTGCCTACACTTCCGTAAACTGTGCCTGCACTGAGGGTAGCTACACAATCACCAGCTTTAGACTCACTAGCTTGGTTAACAATAGAAATGCAGGCATTAGTGCTAATTAGAAACCTAAATACAGTCTAAAAACACTGAAGCATCTTCATTTTCATGGCTAATATTGCAGAAATTAAATTAAGTATAAACAACACAGGCAGGCACAACTCAGACTACAATTTAGGCCTCCAAAATGTCACTAGATATGTCCTAGAGGCTTGCCAAAGGTCAGGGAGGGGATTATCTTGGCATATGGTTTTCATGGATCTCATTCTATCTAACAGAGCTCCTTACCAAAAGACAAACCTTCACTTTCCACACAACCCTTAAAATTAGGTAAACACTGAATTTCTACATCACTTGTGGACCAGCAAAGAAGACACAGAAAATAAACTGGAGTATTTGAAACCACTGTTTTATCACTGAAGCCAGATGAAGAGTCTCTCTGTCTCTCTCTTGGAAATTTAATCCATTAGATGATGTTCTTTAGTCACAAAAAGTACATTGTATTTTCCATGCATTATAACTTTATTCAGAATTCCCAGTGCTGCTCCAGAACAGCACCAAGAACATAAAAATGACTTTGTTTTTCTCATACTCAATTAATAAGCAATACTATACTCCCTTTACAAGTGTCCAGGGGCCCTCAGCGAGTCCAAGGCTCAGCCAAGAAACAAGGAAAGCTCTCCCGCAGCCTCGTGTTTTCACAACAAATCCACTCACAGCTTTAGATGTGAGGCTGATAAAGAAATCAATCTCTCTGTTTTCTATGCTAGTAGTGAACTCTGGTTTTCAATAAAGAATGTCAATCCTGGGGGAAAGCTGTATCCTAAATTTACACCACCACAAAGAGAAAGAACTTCCTAATCAGGCATCTCCCACTTGTCCCACAGGCTCAGAAGTCACCTCAACACCCTGTGGACCGACACATCTGCAAAGCCAAGGTGCCCAAACCCTGCCCAGCAGCCCCACATAAATAATAACATTTTTGGGTTTTCAGAATACTGCTCTCTAAAAACCAGAATTTCCATGGATTGCTTTTGTAGTTTCACGTTAAGATAGGGAAATGCAGCCCTTCTTGCTGAGCCCTAGAGAAACGATGGCCAGATTCCACACAGAAATGTGCTCATGGCTAGAATATGAGCACCTCAGACAAGGGCAGGAATTTTATATTTGATAAGAGGTCTTTATAATCTTACATAAAAAGTCATTTATGCAATTGGAGAAACAGATTTAAAAAAAAAAAAAAAAGAAAAAGAAAAAAAAAGACATTAATTACTCTCCGAACATTTTGGGACTGCTTTATTGCAGGAAGATTAGAAACTCAATGAAACAATTTCTGGCTTTGCTTTACTGAAAAAGGAAGGTACATCAACCCCAGATTCACATTACAATGAGTGTGAGTCAGTGCCTCTCAAATTTTCTTTGCTAAGTCTCAGCTGTAATCCTATACACCTGCAGATACACGTAGCATTACCATAAATAAGACAAAAATATTAATTAAAACGTAGTTAAAAAAAGAAATCAACTGCCACTGAATAGAGTCTAAAAGTGTAATTTTGGTATTCTGGTCCCCAATTGGTCATAAAAATGTCTTATAATTATTTTTAAAAAGGGATTTTGCTGACTCTTTTTTTGGGATAGTTTAAGAACAAGAATAGTAATATATTTACTGATTATTTTCTGAAGATAAATACAGTTTTTATATATTTTTGTCATGGTCTCCCTTTAAGGGCGTGCTCATCATAAAGCCAAGCTCCCTGAATTTGAGTAGAAAGACAGCTTTGGTGCTAGAAATTTGCTAGAAATTAGGAGTTTGTTACTGCAGCCAAAAATCCCAGGCAGTCTAGGTCAGAGAACCTCTCTCAGGGTTTGAAATCAGTGAGCCAGCAGTAACTGAAAGTTTTATCTTCTGTAGATGGAGCTGCTATTCCTGCAGTATCTGGCTCTCCAACATAATTCATCTAAAGTCAATGAAGTCCTCAATTTATTTCCAGCACGTCTGGCACTCCAGCACAAGGCAGCTGTTTCCAGGACTTCAGAACCCATTCCAATATTCTGATTTATGATCTGTTACAGGGTGACAGCCACAGGCACCTAAGCCACAGGCCTGGGGAGGAGAGAATCAAGAAAAGTGGATTCTAACTGAATTACTAGAAGGACTTTGCAGAAAAACCTGAAGATAAAAGCCTGACATTCATTCATTATTCCAGGAATTAGGAGAGTTCAGGAGATATCTTACTGGTACAGAACAAGACAGCTTCATGTGAGTGAGATGAGCCTGACTTACCTTCTCACACACCTGAAAATTATCTGATGCTGCTCGTCAGTCCCTTACTGATGAATATTTTATATTGAAATTATCTCCTCCTTGAGTAGTCAGTGATGACAGAACACTGTTCCTCTCCCCTGTGCTTATCAGGCAAGAGAATTTATGGGGTTTTGTTTCCTTTTTTGCCACACCCTTCAACACACTCAGAATGTATCACTGTGATTTTGCATATATAGGGAAAATACAACTGATTTTTGTCCAGCATGGGCTGTATTTACATTAAAATGCCATGAACACTGGTGATGTATCTATGTACTTAAATAGTCAAAGTTCATCAACTGATTACCCAAATATTGTCTTTGAGAGACATAATTACAGTCCCTCTACAACTGTGATGGCTTAAATTCACTTCCACTTCATACTGTGTCATTAGTCCACCCACCTGTCATACAGACATCTAAAAAATAATAAGGATAAACCAGATCCATTTGACAATGACAATTTTAATACAATCTCAGTGTTTCAATTAAAAGGGAATAGATATGGAGAACGTAGATAATTACAGCACATCCCCTCAGGCACAAAGGCTCTGTAAAAAAAAAAAATCCCAACAGCCAGTCAGCCTGATTCACACGCTGGCTTCTGCTTCTGGAAGCAGGCAGACCCCAGGCTGCCAAAGGCCTTTTGTGGTATCAAGGCAGTGACAATAATTCAGGAGGTAAAAAAATGACCCTGTCAGGTAGGAAAGTTCCTTACAGCTCCTGGTTCCCTGTATTTCACACATGGACTTGTGATCTTTGCATTGTCCTTCAGGCTTCTTGCACAACAGCATGAATATCACAGATTATGCATTGATATATAAAGGGATACATAAATTATTGATATATAAAAGGATACACGTTCATAGCCTTTATGCAAAGCTTCAGACACGGCTTCTGAGAACAGCACAACATCAAATTTCACCCAGGCAGTGGTGAGTATTGAAAGCCTGGCTGGACTTCTTGGGGGTAGATCAATCCTGACTTGCAATTATGAATTAAAGCAGTGGAATCCTTCTCAGGCTTTGACACTTACAGGTGGAAAATAGGGGTAGAAAAGGTGCCTGAATAGATAAGGCATCCATCTTTACACCTAACTCTATAAATTTCCCTAGTACCATAGATACTACATGGAGAACTGTGAGTAGGAGGAGATGGAGGACAGGAAGACATCAATATAATACACACTGTGTAATGTTTGAAATTGGAGTTATAATTTAGATTTATTTTTTGTCTTTTTAAATAGCTTATACAGTAGTTGTCATCCTTTAGTTTTAAAGACATGAAATACTTTGGGACAATGCCATTATTAGGCATGAAATAGTTTGAGATGATGCCACTATTTAAAAAAGTGTCACTATCTTTGTCTTGGCTTTGTCCTATAATTAGTGGTTGCAAAATCTGCTAAGCCTAGGAAATGGTCCTGTGTTTTGTGAAATGGCCAAGCAGCAGGAGCATGAACTGCTCAGCTCTCTGCCAGTGGAATGAAGGTCTGTTTCACACCTGTGGTCCCCATTTTTTTCAGCTGGGGATGCAGCATCCCACCTGGAAACACTCCCTTGACGTGAACGTAAGATTCACTCCAAAAGAAAAGCAAGCAAAAAAGACGAATATCAAATAGCCTTGTTCTTCTCTCAGGACCAACGTGTGGCACAGGTATACTCACAGCAACAACTCTTGAAAAAAAAAATTAGATTTGTCCTAAGCTGTATTTGAAGGTTTTAATTACGTGAGCATCTTCCTGCAGCAGTTTGCACACACACCATAAACGCCAGATGGAGTTTACTGAACACAGATGATTACACTTTACAAAATAGTTTCTTTCCATCTGATTTCACTATCTAATTGCAAATAGGCAGGTAAGCCCAGAAAATAGGTGGCAGGAGGAGAGGAAGAGCAAATTTACATGGAACACTCCCAGAAAACACCTGTGCACCCTGATTTGTCCAAGCCACTCACACACGTCACTGATGTGACAGCTTCATTTTCAGGGAGGTGCACTTCCCTAATAAAAACCTCTGCAGTTTGATGGGGAGATAGAATTTTTTCTATCCTAAGTTATCTAGGAATTAACTAGGACTTAAATTCTCAGCTCTTAATGCAAGCACACAAAATGCCTTCACTGAATTATAGACGATTTGCATGCCCGGATCAATTCCGAAATAAGAGAATTGAACTTTGAAGCCTGTCAGAGGCGTGTGCCCAAGCAAAGAACACATGTTGGGGGTGGGATGAGAAATTGAGAAAGTAGATATTAACAGAAAGGTCATGTGTAAGAAACATGAGATAAATATGCTGTGCCTGGTGCTGTGGATTAGTATCCTGTTCGGGCATCACCTTTAAGGAAAACGTAGTGAAGTTGAAAATAATTTGAAGGAGACCAGCAAGAACAGTAAGTTTGGGAAAAATTCTTATAAAATAAAAGAGTGGACCATTTTCTATTGAGGAACTCTTGCATTCCAGGAATGTTTATTAATATTGTGACTCTACTGAGAATGAAAACTGCTTTCTCCTACTCACGTCTCTTTATGTTAACCACGACAGAACTCTGCAGACAGTTTTCTAAAGTGGTATATATTGTATACTTCTAACTACATGAAAAAGTTTATTAGAGGGCAAAGAAAACACTGAAAGGTCAAGCAAAGAATAGAGTCTTTATGCCTGGTAAATTATGAAGGTATGATTGATAAATAAGTATCTATAAATGTATGTGTATATAATGTGTAAGAAAACTGCCAGGATTTCTTTATTCATTTCTCACATGTTATTTTATTTCAATCATGGAGAAGGCAGCATGCAAACTACTAAAATTATTGATTGTTCCTGTCACTGTTCAGGAATGAAGGAAACCTTAGAAAACCCACATGAAGATTGTGCTGATAAACTCTAATCTGGTTTGTACAGTGAGGATGAGATGATTACTGTGAGCAATGCAAATTACGCTTGACTAAGATAATGGATGTCAATGTCATTTTTTGTAAAGTTAACAAAATTCCCTTTAAATAGCATTAAAATGAGCAACCAGATATCCAAGTGTAATACACATATATACAGAAAGCTAAAGGCTTCCACAAAAAAATGGAAGTGTTATTCAGGGTGATAATCAGGTATGCATTTCTTGTTTTACTCAAGTTTCTACTCAGTTAGAGGTACAAGAGCAGGTATAAATGACACAGCCTTGAAGAACAGTTGTATCAGTATGCTCCAACCAGACATATGTCCTATCATACTAGAAAACACACAAAAATTTGATGGGTAGGATTTTTTTTACTGTATGGGAGCTAAATCAGCAGTGCAACTAAAACTACTCAAAGCACTCATGAAGTCTTACATTATCGTGTGCCAAAAGAACTCAGGCTTTAATTGTGGTATTCACTCCTTTACACATCCAGAAGAAAGAAGGTGAGCCAAGAATTTTGCATAGTTTAAGAAAAGTAATCTACCAACACAAACCATACTTTTTGCCTTCTATTTTCTCTGAGACATGAATTAAAAAATAACTGTGATGACCTTCTGGTTTCCTGAGCATCTCTGGCCATACAGGACTGCAACACAGCCTCAGGGATCACCAGATTTCAGCCTTTGTCACAACCAACAGGAATTTTAAAAGGGTAGAGAAACACAGGAACTCACCCTTGTGGTGTAAGCAGCTTCTGGGTCATCCTCTAGCACACGAGAGAGACCAAAATCTGAGACTTTGCATACCAGGTTACTGTTGATGAGGATGTTACGAGCAGCTAAATCCCGATGGACATAGCCCATATCCGACAGGTATTTCATGCCAGATGCGATCCCTCGAAGCATGCCCACCAGCTGGATGACTGTGAACTGGGCATCATGCTTCTGGAAAACATCAGAAATGTCATTTCAGGGATTGCTCATGTTCCTCCTTGCACAGACTTTTTTATAAATACCCTGGAAGCTCCTCAAACGAAGAGCTCGTGAGTCAGGCATTGTGATTTAAATGCCACACGTGGAACCACGTTGATCTCCCAATCAGCTGAGGGAAGGGGACAGATTTGCAATTCAGATAAAAATTCATTTTTCCCCTTCTTGCTGTAATCAGAGTTTTAATTTCCTAGATGGGACACGTGTGAAAGCAGCACATAAATCTAAGTTGTGTGTGCTCCTGAGACTGGAGTGTCAGAATATTAGAGAAACAGATGTCCAACTTCCCTGAAAGGCCACAGGATCTTTTAGTGAAAATCCAAGCCTTCCCCAATGGCCTAATGAAAGTTTTCTATTACACAAGAAATTGATTTAACACAAGCAAATGCCAATCTGAGTCAGTGGCTTTCAAGTTCCATTAGTTTTATATTCATTCCTTAAAATTTTCCTCATCTTCAGGAGCATAAAAATTACTGAAACACACTATGACTTAGCCTAGAAACCATTGGTTGCATATATTTCTAATCATCTACTTCTGGGCATAATTTAAATCTCCGAACTCTTACTAATCCTGTTTGTTAACATCTACTTTTGATATTGATATATGGATATATAGACAATAGGACAGCAGCTTGTTGCAGTGCAGCTCCCAAATGAATTCCCCAGTGCTAGAAATGTATCCTCATGGGCAGCTCTCCAACTCCTCGTGCTGCTGCTTCTGGAATTTTATTAAATGCAGGGGAGCTGGCTCTGCCACGTGAGGTGATCTGACATGAATCAGTCTGCCAGACTGATTGCATCAGTTTTTCATTTTTGATTAGTGTACTTGGGGGTGATAATAGCACTGTAAACATTCGACAAATATATGGCACAGTGGATGCTTAAAGAGTCTCTCAGAATTCCCCTTCATGAAGAAATTAATTATTTTAAAAGATTCTTAGCAATTCCCTGTCCCTCTTTTTTATTAAAGCCAACCCAAGAGAATTTATATAGACCCTGGAAAAGATTTAGCTAAAAACCAGAAGGTTTCTAACCATGAACAGAATCAGATGCTCAGAGCACCTTTCAATGGCAACGGGGAAAACTAACTAAGTAGTTCCAAAAGGCATTTATAAAAAAGGTTATATGGCCTGAGTTGACTGTTACATTAATGAGTCACAAGGTTCTTATCTGTGTTTCCACACAAGAGTAGTAAAAAAAAAATCACACTAAAATGAAAGAACAAGCTGGACAACTGTTCTGTGCAGCCAGAAATTATTCTCCTTTCCTCAGAGCCCTCTTCAAGGATTTCAAGCCCAAACAAAATATATCTATAGTTCAGTACAGAGATATTTCATTCAGCTATACTGACACATTATTTATATGTATTTTACATGCTCCAGTAGACACCATAACATATATAGTACATAGTGAAACTAAGGTTGACAATATATCCCCTTTTGGGGTTAAATGTCTAGTTCAATGTTATGAATTTGGGGGATAATGTCATTCAAGCGTGGCAGAACCAAAGCAGTCTCCCAGCCAAAGCTGAGTTTGCCCTAACAAATTAAAATTAGACCAGTGTTTCCCTTCAGATGGGATTTCATTTCTCCTGCACTCCTTGTTTTGCCACAAGTAAATCTTGGTGACACAGGGAGAGTTTGAATTTTTTTAGGCTCACTACCAACTTTGACAGAAAACAAAGATAAATCAGCCACGGCATTAGTATGTCTAAGGCTGGAAAAAGAAAACAGGCCAGTAAACTTTGCTAGCTAAACATTTCGAACAGCCTCAGGTATGGGGCTATTCTCTCAACTTTTCATTACTGATAAAATTTCCACAAATCCATTAATTTTGAAAATCTCTTGCTTAGATGTAGAGGCTGCCAACCAATAAGCATATTTGCAGTACAGTCACAATTCAGCCTCCAGAAAAACAATTCTAATTTTTCTGTGCCAGAATGTTGTTTTGTTTTGTTCATTTTTAATAGATGTGACACACTAATATGACCAGAATTGTCTTAATTTTGGAATAATGTTTACTGCAAATGGACCAGCAGATTCCTGCGTGGCTTTCTGAGCACATCATGATACACACAAACCCAAATGGAAATACAGAATTATCAACCAACAAGAGCTGCTGATGAATCAGAGTAGAGTGGCAGTAAATCCCTAACAAGTTCAGAACAAGAGCCAGTTCTGCCCCATTTAGTTTCCTGTTGCACTTACTCGTAGGAAGCTGTCCAAGGAACCATTTTCCATATATTCAGTAACAATCATAACTGGTTTACCTGCAAACAGAGCACAGGGGTCAGGCTTTTTAAAGGAACACATTGGAATACAATCAGCAATCCCAAGCATTTCAGGAACGTGTCCATATCTTCCAAACCCCAAGGATAATTTTTACATTTCGAAAGGAAGCAAAAGATGCATGGGCAAACCAAGGCTGGGTGCAGATAAAGATGGAAAGGAAAGTGCACAATAAAACCCAGGGCATTGTGAAGAGAAGCAGAGCTGTGAGATGGGCATTCCCTCCTTCCAGGCAATCCTTCCTCTCTCTGTGCTGGGATCACCAACAGCACAAACCTGGACATGGCAGGGACCTGAATGTGCTGCACCCACAGGGCAATGGCAAACTCTAAGGAAACAGCCCTTGAAAGGCCTTTAATATCATCCAAAACTCATCCCCACATATTCAGACCAGTTTTTGAAACCATTACTTCCGCCTCCAGGTATTTTGTGACCCAACCAAGATTTTATATGAAGTTCTGGCATGGTGGGGAGAAATGAATGCAAAAATTAATGTGATGACAGTGAAGTTTTCACACCAAGGTCATTGCCCCGCTAATATTGTACCATCATACGGATTTTATTATTTCACAATATTTACTAAAGCTTTGCTTATTTTCTCTTTGTGGTAGAGAGAAAGGTGGGTAAGAGCATGAAGTTATTTAGGGAGATTAATTATTATTGCATATAAAATACAGGAAGGCATCTGACCATAAAAGTAGGACGAAGGCCTGCATATTGTATAGTAGGCATGGTGAAATTTTAGCTTTTAAAATTGAACAGCATGAGGCTTGATAAAGGTACCTGGTTTAATTAAGAACAAGAAAGCCATTAAAAAAGCCAAGTAAATGGTAACAACTCCTTTTTTGTTTGCTTTTCAAAAAATACAGCTTCTACCAAATAGAAATCTCAGAAGAGAAATGGTAATTTCAAGGAATGTGTTTTATATAATGAGGAGAAAATCCTTTGTCCTTTTTCACATGAATTAATGGGTTCAAATATCTTCTTTCTGTAGTACAAATGATGTGTTATACTGTGGGAGTCACACTAATGAGTAATTCACTGACATCCATTCACCAGAAGGAAATACCGTATGCAAAATAATAATATTGAATGATATAGGAGATGATACAGATATGAGATCTAACAATGTAAAAGCTCAAAAAAAAAATCTATTTATGCTTAGTCTTGTTAGCCAGAAATATATAGTTCAAGAAAAAGTACTTGCACTCTGTGTGTAACATGAATTCAAAGGGATTTCTGGTAACACACACAAGATGCTGCTGAACCTTTCAAGTACAGGGCTATCTAAAACTTTCTATGATAAATCAATTTCCTTTGCCCTGCACTTTGAATCCAGGAGACAAGTGCCTGGTTTCTGTACAAACTCAGGCAATTTTATGAGACTTATCAGAAGCACTTAAATTAGAGTAAGAAATATGTCTTCCAAACTATTACAGGAGCATCATCCTGCCTTGCTCACCCACACTCCAAAAGCCTTAAGTGCAGGGTTTCACTCTCATTCTGTTGGAAAGGTGCCCATAATAAGAAGCACATGCTCTGAAGTTTTAAAAGAACCCTCTGCATCCATTTATCAAAGCATGGCCATTTATAAATGATAACAAGTTGTGTCAACAGTGTTGCCCAGGTTTATTATACTAACAGGCTACAAATTGCTGTAAATTATTAGTAAACTAAGCAGAACATGCGTGCTGGTTATGAAGATTACTGCCTACAGTGTGCCCAGAAGAGTGGGGCAGCAGCTGGGAAAAGCAGGACAGAAACCCACGAGGAGCAGAGGAACAATTCTTCACTGGAGGCAGGGCTGGAAGCCTGATGTGGTGATTGATTTGTTAAAAAAAAACAAACAAAAAAACCCCAAAACCCACAAGCTTCTTGTTCATCTATCACCCGGTAGAATATTAAATAAAACAAATTATTATATTCACCAATTTATTTACTTTGGGCCATGTACTTTTGCCCGGTAAAATGGAGACAAATAGCTCCAGAGCAGATTTCTCAACTCCTATACTGGAACCATCTGGAGAGGGCGTTGTACCCCTGAGGCTTTTATTGCCTTCAGCTGGGAATATTCAGCATTTGCTCTCTCATACAGTGATGTGATGGGCAACTGGCACTGCTCCCCCAGCCCCCCAAAGCAGACAGCCAAAGCCTGAATACACCTGAGTAGCAAACTCAAAGAAGTCACTTCCACAGAGCACACACAGAATTAGTAATGCACATTCAAGAGCAATGCACAAATTCCTGCGTGTACAGCAATTAAATTATTGTCTCAAGTGCTCCAGGAATACAAAATGTAACAAAATAGATTTTAGCTCATGATGCTAAATTGATCAAACCGATGCTGGCGTTTCATGTGATTTTGTGACTGCAACTCTTATTCTGACTGTACAAAGTGTGTGTCACTACAAAGCAGGAGATAAACCTTGATTTATGCAGGCAGACCTTTCCTAATGGGACTGTGAGACTCAAGACAAACAATAATTTCTTTGCTGTTGAAATCAGCAAAATAGACTTTCATGAATCACACATAGAAAAGGCATTATTATTGTTATAATTTTGTGTCTTCATAACATATAATGTTTTAAATACCTTTCACTAGTGGCTTCTAGACACATTCTGGTTGGAGTTTTAATTTTTTATACTTTTCTGCAGTATGCTAAGAATTTTTTTCAGACCTATGCTTGTAAACCCTTAATCACACAATTAAAAAAAAATTCTTAAAACCATCCACTTAAACCCAAAGTATTTGGTATGTTTCTACTCAGGTAAACTGGAAACATCCTCAGCAATGCTGATCACTGAAATGGCGAAGAGCTGCTTTGCCAGCAGGGTCCTCTAGCATGAGCAAGGAAATATCCTACCAACTTTTTCCACTCCCCTGAAAAATCTTAGAGCATTCCTGATTCTTTTTTTTTGATTGCCTCATTTAAAAACTTATTGATCTCCCACTTAATAACTAATGTAGGTGGATAAATTTGATCACTAAATTTATCACTTTATTCTGTCATGGAACTATAAAAACTGTAGCTGAAGAGGGTTGTTGAAATATATTACTTTTCCAGGAAGGTATCACATGTACATGGAGGTCTCAGTTAATTTTTTTGGTCTCAAAAAGAGAAGGCAATTTGTTATCATAAACAAAGACCAAGAACATGCTTTAACAAAAAAAAAAGAAAGAAAAAAACCCCAACCAAACCCATAACAAAAGCACCCAAAGGCAGATTTAGAAAATGCATTTAAGTAAATATATATAAAATCACAGAAATAAAATTAATTTTACTGCTGGAAAATTAAATCCTCGAGACTTTTCTCTTGAGATTTTTACCAAGATGTATGAATTCTGGAGCTTTAAAATGCCTCATTCTGGTACATATAGAATATCCTGTGGAGTATTTCCCCTGCATGAAGACCATGTAGGAAGAAAGTTAGGCCTTATTTAATAATTCACTAGAACCAGTTGTTGTGCCAGGTAGGCTGTTCATTAATTAGAGCTAATGACAAATCTAATGATTTAGCTGAAAGCAGAAGAGGGTGCAATTCAGTGCAATTAGGAAACCTCAGCACATCAGACTCCACGACTCCTATCAGATTATCACCCAGTGCCTCTTGGCCACTGTGGAGCAATTTGTAGCTCTGGAGTTTATTAAACCTGCCAATTTATTATCGAGTTTTTGCAGAGCATAAACCTGGATGACTTAATTTATAATTCACTTTTGCTCTCCTCTGAACCAATAGCAAATCAGAGAATAATTTGGGCTGGAAGGCACCTCCGTGACATTTCCATGCACAGATGTCCCTGTCATTTCTTACTTTTAGTGACGACTCCCTCCAGTCGGATGATGTTGGGGTGGTCAAACTGGCCCATGATGCTTGCTTCTCCCAGGAAGTCCCTCCTCTGCTTTTCTGTGTAGCCAACTTTCAGGGTTTTGATGGCCACAGAAATTTCCTTTTTAGAAGGCAGCTTCAGGCGTCCACTGCACACTTCTCCAAATTCCCCTGAAAAAAAGAGTGGAAAAACGACAAAAGCTGAAATGTGGTTATTTTGTAGGGATTCAAGAAAGAAGGATCAGCACTCAAAAAAGCCCCTGGAGTGTGGTGTATGCTGGTTTATCCTTTTGCAATATGCAAGAGCAGAGCACAAGGAAAATCATCTTAGCATTCAAAAGAGGAAGAATTAAATGTGTAGAAAACTGTTGGAAGAAGACATCTCACTTGAAAACTTTTTCAGTTAAGGAATTTTTACACAAATCACATAAGGAAGTTTCAATATGTTAATAAAATATGTTAATATTTGAGCAGCAACTGATTTCAAAGCCCCTTTTCAGCTTTATTTTCCAAGTTTTTTTTTTAGATAGCCAAGTTAATCAAAAAAGGCCCTGAATAAATGTGTGGTAGGGCAATGACCTTTCTCTGTTGCTAACCCAGGCTAGGTTTGAGTCAACATAGAAATGAATGCCACCTTATCTTATCACCAGCTGCTTCATCCTCTAGGCACAGAACTGTACTATCAAGGTAATAACCACTAAAAGGAAGATACGTCTTTATGTACATTCATATTGCTAAAAAGCACTGAAATTACACCCTCTGATTCTAACACTGTATTTCAGGCTGCCAAGACAGGCAGCAGCTCAGAAAACAAATTTTAAAAGCTATCACTAGTACCTAATGGGAGTTGAGTTCTTTTCAGCCTTAATTAAAAGCATTCGACTTCTGCAAGCCCAAATGACCATTATACTTCACCAGGAGTTCAAACACCAACCCCAGCTCAATACTGTCAGAGCACCACAAAATAGGAAGACCAAAGCACATCTTGAAAACAGAAGAAAGGGGGGAAAAAATGCTTGAAATAAATCTTGTAGTGCCCAGCTTCCAACTCCATTTTCTTGATGTTTTAATGGTCCAAAAAGCTGTAACAAGCTAAGCACTTAGAGCTATTTTACAGTTACTGTCAATGGAGACTTCAGCTATGATTTCGGCCAGCAGCCCAGCAATCAATCCTTCATTTTCAAGCTGGAATCGTGTATCTGATATTTGTTTAACTTCTGGGAAGGAAAAGGTTACGGTTAATATCCATCAACACAGTCCCATTTAGCCATGGCTGAACAGTTCACAACTTGAGTGATTAATCAGATTCCAAAAGTACCTCAACGCCAGCGGATGCTGCAAGAGAGTAAAAGTTGGGCTCTTTCTAGCAATGAAGTTTGCTGTTGTCTATGGATATAAAGCAGGTTTACTTTCTTGGAAAATGATTCCACCGGAAAGAGCTCCCCAGGCAGCCCAGGTATGTTAACCTGTGATTATTTACAGCCAGGGCAGCATGGATGCTAAGTACATCTACCTGCTCAACACCCACAGTGACCCATGCAGCAACACTACATTTTTTCCTGCAAATTATTATTATATGGTCCCAGTAAGAAATGGACTGGATCTCACCAGACACTGTTCAGGAGGAATAAGGGCTTGTGTTTGAGTGGAGCACCTGGCACTGATTTTAAGATATGAGGATGAAGGCTTTTCATACAAAGCCTTCCTGAGGTGTTTATTTTTAATTATGCCACACACATAAAGATTGTGTAACCTGCCCTGCAGACTGGTGTGTCTATTTACATGTGGAAGGCTGATAGGGATTATTTAGGAGGGCTGTTCATGACGCAAAGATCTCCCTTCAGGATATCCTAAATTCTTTTTAAATAGGCTGTTTAGTACATCAGGGGATGGCGTTTGCTGTGCATTTAGACTCAGGGGAACAGTCAACGAAGACTCTGTGAAATCAGCTCCTCCCTTCACGTTGCTGCATTTTGAATGTGTTCACAGAACTCCCTCAGATTTGGAGAGGCACCCAAAACTCAACGTTTCATAAACCTTGGGAACATCAGCAACATTCTAGCCCTCACTGAGGCACTGCAAACTTTCACAGAAAGTTCATGGACAGGCAGCCCCTGAATTTTAGGAATAATTTGATCAACAAGATGTTATGCTACAAGTATGTTTCAAATTTGGAAGAAAAGCAAATGCTTGCTTTCTTGTTCAGCAAAGCACATGGTAAAATCTATCCCAAATCAAGAAAGTACTTTCTGTAGTATTCTCCTACTGCCCAGTTGGATTTAAACTTCTGAAGTGGTTTGTTGAACTGAATCCATAAAAATAAGTGAGTTATTTTAGAAGAAAGAATTACTGTAAAGAAAAATCTGAAAAAATGGCTTCTGACCTCAATTTTCTTATGCTAAGCCTCCCACTAAAATCCCTTGTGTTTTTCTTGAGGTTCTTTTGGATAAGAATATTTCCTTATTGCATTTGTGTATGTTTTCAAAGCTATGTAAGCTCTGAAAGCCCTCTCTTCTCAGAGACTTCTGGCAAAAGCTGTGAAAAACTGCTTGGAGTACTTCAGAATGTCGAGATTGCTTGTCTGACTTGAAGGTCTCATTACTTACGTCACACTTCAGGGCAGTTAAATGAATCCCTTCTTCTCAAATCGCTGTCTTTTTTTATAATTTCATTCACACTTGCCTTGCAAAGGACAAGGGCAGGAAGAGACCAAGCCATTCACTCAAATAAGTCATTGACTCAATAAGAGGCAGGAAATGCCTTTCAGGTTTTGGGGAGAAGTGTTCCCGAAGAAGTTGCCTCAGAGGCACTCTGAATGTAAAAGCTACCACATGCTGAGGGTGATAGCAGTGTAAAGTGATGCCACAAACTCATTTTGGAAGTTCCCAGCAGTCTGTGGCCTGATTTTCATCTGTTCTCCCCTTCCTGTCTCTTCCTGTTGGCATCTCAAGCAACTGCTAAGAGGAAATGTTAACTATAATGCCTTATGTACTTCAGGCCACATGAATTGAGTTATGGTGCCCAGAAAAAGGTGTTATGATATCTTGAGTCCAAGTTTTAATGAAAAAAGCTTGCAGGAACCCTCTGTCACCTAGCTCAGTTGGTTTGAGCAGGGTGCTGATAATGCCAAGGTCCAGGTTCAATCCCTGTGTGGACCATTCACTTAAGAGTTGGACTCCATGATCCTTGGGGGTCCCTTCCAACCCAGAATAACCTGTGATTTTCACTGCAGTGGAGCAGAGAGATTTTTAAAACACCTGACTCCTTTAAGACCTAGTCCTTTATTGGAGCCTCTCAAAAAACTCTTCCTCTGTTTTCAGAGGCCCTATTTGGCAAATTTTGGTTTACCTCTTATTCTAACGTGCATCTTGACTAAGAACAGATCAGAACAACCAAGCTGTGAAACATGACGCGACCCTTAGGAAGTTCTTTTCTAGATTCATATACTGCATACAGTCCAAATTGAGAAAGCTTGCATTTGTGAGGCTCCTGAAAGTCTTACATGGAAACACACTGCTCCTGGACTTAAATTTTGAGTATCCTCCTTCTCCATCCCCACACTAATTCTCTGTTATGTGCAGTAAGCAGAGCTTTGCTGCCTTGACTGAAGATGATGGAGAACAGTGCACTCTTGTGGGGCAAAATTAAAACCAGCAAGGAACACAGATTCTACCTGTCCATAAAATAACTTTAAACTAAAAGAAGTTGAGTAGCTTCAGTAGGAGAGGATGAAAACTGTTCCCTTTTTCTGCTAGGTGATTCAGGAGATGCACTGAGTACAGTAACTTGGGTTCTACATTTTTTCCAACTGAAAATCTTTTGCTGTGAACTTGGAGTCTGCCTCTCACATCTCATGGTTTTAATTCAAACTGTGTATTTAGAGAGAAGCCAAAAAAATCAATAGTAAAGGAACAGGTATTTTTCAATGGATTAAAAATCAATAGTACTCCTCATAAATGCTTTAACATAGGAGGAAAGGTAACACTCCATGATCTTCTGGCTCAATGAGACAATCTGCCACTTCCCTTCAGGGAGGAAGCACACATTCTATCAGGAGCTACATGTGGCATTGTAACACTCAGTGTAATGAGACTTTCCGTAATCTGGCTCCTCTGTTACAAAATCTGATCATTTCACCAGCTTGTTTCCTGTAAACCCAACAATCTGTGGCATCTGTATGGCTCAGACAAACAGTTATTGGACAGACAACCCTTTCCTCCTAAATCGATAATTCAAATCCAACGCAGTGACCAAAATCAATCCAACGGCCAAAGGTCACTGCAGTCTGATGGATGCGTGGTGACTGGTATGAAATGAGTTTGTGGTTTCACTCAAGGCATAATGGTCAAGAGTCCTTTTATGGGGGAAAAGAAAAAAATAAGAAAACATCTTCACAGCTGATAACATTTTCTGTGCTGCACTGGCAGATTTTAAAGAGAAACACAGAAGTAGGGCTGAACGATCTTTTCCCTTCCAACAGTGGTGCACTCAAGTATGGGCTTGGTGTCCTTTGAAAAACTGTCTTGCTGTATCCTTTCTTTGAGGAAAAAAGGAAATATAAAATGCTGTGTCTTTAACTTTGCACTGAAATCAGCTGTAAATGTGACCTACTAATTTGAAGACCTTCTAGAATGTTTTCTTTCCAGTAACAGCTATAAACCCAAAGATATAAAACAGCATTTACAGGAAAAAGCTATCTTAGTTCAACATATCTGCTGGTCATTACCTGCTCCAACTACTTTATCAATGGATATATTGGAAGCATCCAGTTCCTTGGCAAATTCATGCACGGCTTGGTTAGGATCCTCATATGTGTGTGGATCTACATAAGTCCTCAGGCCTGGGAGCTTTACTGTGTAAAAACAAATTCAGAGAGAAAATGTTACTTAGATTGAGTAATCCTTCTAAAGAAAGGTCATGAGACAACAGAAACCAAATCAATAGTAGGAAAAGGTATTCTTCAAATCAAACTGGTTTTTGTGGGTCTTCAGGATCTTGGTACAGAGTGAAACTAGGCACTAATGTACTGCAGAGAAGTCTGAAAACCCATTCCAAGTATCTGCACTTGTAGTATTTAACTTTTCAAATATTAAAATACCACTTGCGCCTCCCAGGTTGCTACATTTAGATGATGCCTTATACTGACCCTGCCAAAGTAACAACAAAGAGGCAAGGAACAAGATGTGTTGCTACAGTAAACCCTAAAAGTTCTTAGGAATATACTAAGAAAGTGGATTAACTCCAACTTTTTTTCCCCAAGTCCTCCAACAAGGTGTATATGTTGGAAAATATGTATATATTTTTCATGTTATACATGAAAAAAGGCACCCCGGCCTCAATCCCTCTGCCAGTAAATATAAGGATGGAAGATAATTGTTCTTAATAAAAACTGGTTCTAGAGCTCTGCTCCCCTTACATCCATGTTACTATTTTGAACCCCTCTACAGTTTCTTGGCTAGGGATTGCTGGAAGAGATCATTCCCAACCTTTGCCTCCAACAAAAATGCTGAAGGCAAAGCACAGCCTCATTCCCCCTCCCCAGCTCAAAGCCTTGCTTGTGTTTGCACCCAGTACTTTCTGTGCCTGCCTCTGTATTCATTTTACAACAGGAATATATTTTATTAATAAAAAGTGAAATACCCAGCTTGAAGTTTTCTGCTTCCGACACAAACCCTACATTCCCAGACATGTATTCCAGCTTTCCCTAACTGTACCAATTGGTCTTGTAAAAGATATTAACTCCTCCTACAAACACTTCTCTAACCCACTCTGGAATATCCTTTCCAGCTTAGCATTATTATACTGCAGCAATTTTTATACTGCGCTAAAATAGTTAAACCTTTTTTTGCTGGGGTTGCACAGATGGGAAAAAATACCTTTGGACCACGAGAGCACAAAATTATTTTATCAAACAATGCAAAGTGTATGTAAAAAAAAGAAAGAGATCAATTTTATGGAGATTTATTGAACTCAAAATTGATAAAAAAATGATAAAACTGAGTTCCCAAGCTAATTGCCATGAAAACAATGCAAAGCAAGAGCCATGCTCTCAGCACAAGGGCTGTGTGTGCACGGCATGAGAAGCCAACTGTGTTTCCTCCAAGAGCCTCATGGTTACAGAATTACCTGCAAGTAAAACAAAAAGTAATTGGCTGTATATTGCTGTTGGTTAAAAATCTTGTAAATGCTCCTTTCCGTCCATGCTGAATGTACATTACAGCCCCCCTCATATCCCCAGTAAAAATAACAATTAAAAGCTTCTGCACTGTGGGGTTTTTGGCTTCGGATTTTTAATGCTGACCCCAGAGGTTCCCAAGATCAGGTGATGGTGTCTGCAAGGAGAATAATCCCTTCACACCAATAATTAAGGGCAGCCTGTGTAGTGACTGGGTTCTGTCATGAAATACAGATAATAAACACGTGCACATGTGTTAAGCTGCACTACTTTACAGCTCATTCTGTGCAAACATAATAATTTACATTTTCATTTTAACAGCACAAATTGCCCTAAAGGTAGCAAAAAAATAAAAAAGGCCCAGCCAGAGAAGGCAAAGGGAGAGGATCTGAGGAGGTGAAATATTTTCGTTCCTTTGAAGTAATATTATAGGATTTGTAATAAGGCTGCAGGGAATAGTTCATGGCTGGAGCCTTTTTAAAAGTAATTCAGAGTAAACTGACTGAAATAAACCAGCTGCTGTATTTAAGATGCTGAAAGTTTATGACAGACATGGAAGTTACTTTATCCCTTTTTAGTTCATACAAGCAATTTTCTTATTCTTTGGGAAAGACTGTAATTTGGTAGATTAAAAGTTTCAACAGCCACACACATACATACGTACAAATTCCAACAGATAAATATCTGCAAAATCTATAATAAATAATTTTCAAGAACTTCTAACAGAAATACCAGGCCCGTGATTGGCTCTGTTCTTACTGCACAGTGAATCAGCATGGCACTACTCAGAAAACAGTACATAAATATCTAAAGCCAAATTAAAAGCAATTTAATCCACAGGAATGTAACAGCACTGACATGTTTAAGAATAGTGATTGCAACTTTCCATTGTGTGGGAGTAAGGAGAGCAAATTCTGACCTGTTATTTGTCTGTGACACTTATTTTACTGGCTGCTTTTATTTTATAACCTCATTAAATTTGGATGATGAAGCATTAATTCTATGGGCCACATGTAACTGTAGAGATTTTTTTTGACAATAGTTGGTTAGCAGTTGTTGGGCTGCACAAAGCAAACCCACTGCTACAGCATGTGTGTCCCCTGACAGTGTTGGGGAAGGAGACAGAAATTGTGGATATTCATGGTCTTGGCTCTCAGGAGATAAGGAGGGGCTGGAAACTTAAAATAATAATAATTTGAACAGTCAGAGAACAGTTATTCCATTGTCACGAGGATTGGGAAGCAGTTCTAATTTCCAGCTACTGCAGGTAAATCCCTCATTAGAATGTTAATTCACTTATATTTGGGGAGGAGGCACCTGATTATGGTACCAGCAGCTCCTTTCTTGCAAATAGTAGAGTGCCAATGTTGTGTGCAAAAAACCCCGCATATATTAATGTTACAACATGCTAAGCAGCAGAAATACATGGTCCAACACAGTTTGCACGGTGTAGCAGGACTTATCTGGAGCTGAAACAGTTTCAAAGATGAACTACTGCTTCATATTAAACAAATCCTCACTAATATCAAGAATTATGTGGGTAAAAAAAAGGACTTTCTGGTCTTGGTATTGATGAGGGGCGTTATCTTTGTCTGTAAGGATATAAAAATCTGAAGTGCAGTGATTAAAAGAAAACAACAACAAGTAATCCTCCCATTCCTGATCAGGAATTAGGTTATCATCTTCTTTTCCCCTCAGCTCCTCCTGCTCCAAAACAACTTTATTCCTGTTTTAAAGGGTGTATGGATGCAGCTTTGCCTGTGATCCAGTCTTCAGGATCCACAGCTCTGCTGTGGAAAAGTGTAACAGAGTTATGCACATTACAAAGAGGATCCACAATCAGATTATTACTATTATTTGTAGGTGAACTTTGTCAAGCAAACAACTTTCACAGTCCCTTTAGTGTTCACCCAGACAGGTTTAATTGATTTCTATTTTGCTTTGGGTAAAAAAAAATATATTTCTTAGACTTTATATGATGAGGAAGTTGCAGTTACACTCTGGATTTCAGTGATACACAGCAGAATCAATATCACAGTTCCAACCACACGCATTGTTTGAACACAGACAGCGATGTTTTGCTCATTACTAACCTGAACCCAGATGAAAGAAGTTGAAACAAAGAATAATTGTTTGGGGAAAATCTCCTTACCCACAAGAGAAGGGATAATTCTCTTCCTAATTTCACCTTGGTTTAAGCCAGGTATGGCTCTTTTTCTTTTTAATTGAAAAATATCAGTTACCTAAGGGATGAATTCAACAGATCTGGAAGTGTTAAAAGGTCTCAGTAACTTACAATGGCCATTCCCAAAATGCAGCCTTTTCTCATCAGTACCATGTTTAGACTTCTTGTATCCACAGAATCTACAAGCAACAGAGAAAAAAAAAATTAATATTGAGAATTTTATGTGTTAACTGCAGGTGGAAACAGAATAAAATGTTTTCCCTGCACAATTAAATGCCTGTTTGAAACTTTAATGGTATTTACATTCTCTGTGCCCTATAGAGGCATGTGATGTTCTCAGGGAATTTGAGGAAATTGGCTAATGAGAGGATTTGTTGATTTTTGACCCCTACAGTTTAATTTTACAATTGCCTGAGAATGTGTTTATAGCATTTTTTAACAACTGCTGCATGATTTGGGCTGCTAACGTTAGCGGGCTCATTACTGACTGTGAGGCAGTGTTTGGAGCTCTTGGCAGCAGACAAAGGATTAAAAACCAGCCACACCACGACACCCGACGTGCCACGGTCATCAGGGCCCCTCTGGGACGTGGAAACGGGAGAAAATGTGCAAATCAGACACAAGTCTCACCTCCCAATCAAGATGTACACCACCACTGTGAGGAGAATGATGGCCACTGCTGCTGAAATGGCAATCATCACCACCTGGCTGTTCTCGCTGGAGATGGAGAACGCTGCAAAGCCAACCCAAAACCAGATAAATAACCTCACACACGCACATCACACTGATGATATCACAACTGACGCTCATACTGGGGTCAGACATCATTCTACAGCATTTGGTCTCCTGGCAGATATTTAATCCAGTACAGACTTTTTCATCAAACAAATAAATACAAGGGAAGAAAACATAAGACTCCAGCCATCTTTGCCAATTTACCAAAGTTGTTTCTGCTACTCTTAATTTTCACTCTTGCTAATTGTAGCAACTGCTGGCAAACTGATACTTATATATAAACATACGCATAAATAGCACATATGTCATGTATGCCATACATACTTTATGTCACGCTCAGCAAGGAACTTTTCCTTGGCAAGAAATCCCATAATCACCACCTTAACTTTCCCTTCTGTATGATGGAAAGCGTTTTTAGGAGCTGGGTTTCCCAGTCAAGCCTGACAATACCCACAGGAAGGTTGTGGAAAGCCAGGGCACGCAGACACAGATGTCTACAGGGAAAATAAGGGCTATTTTCTGCCATATGTTGGGTATCTCCCTGTGGTCCCCAAGCATGGAGCTTTCGACTGTTATATAATGACAAGATGACTTCAGACCTTCGGCTTGAGGACCAATCTCCAGCAGAGACCCCCTGAGCACAGCAGAACTGAACTCCTCAGCACTGTGCTTCAAGTCAGCTGCACAAACTGAGCTGAGAGCTACCACTCCTGACCCACACAGATTAGAGAGCCTGTTTAGGGTCACATCATTCCCATCTCTGCCTATTACACACCTGCGAATGCACTCAGTTGTGATAACTTGGCACAGGAACAATCTTATGCCATTTGTTGGTCATCCGTGTAATTTGCACACTCTATTGAGATACACACAATTGTCTCCTTCCACATTTCTATTTTTTCTTTTTCCCCTTCTTTTGGTAACATTACTATGCAGAGAAAACTCATTAACCTCCAAATTGTTGGGTTTTTTTTTTTATTTCTGCAACTGATTTTTTTCTCCTTGCTGTAATTGTCCCATCTTGAGTTCTAGTTTCAACTAGTATGCCCAAAGCTGCAAGTCACCATAACAGCAATTTGTAACTCTTTTTTTTTAAACAGAAAGCTTATTTGCCTTTCTGAATAAGAGCTGAGGTGGAACAGGAAGAATTGGGGATGAAATACGTAACATATCTCAAATATACACAGAATCAGGGTGAAAGATTTTGACAGTAGTCTTCGTTTTTCTATCAAACTTCTTCCCTCAGCAAGACCCATGGCCTAGCAAGGCATCGATTCTGGCCTGAGGTAGAAGTAGGGTAGGGAATGGAAGAAAACACCACCTGTGATAGTTATGGGATACTCTTTATAGCCTGTTTCAAGTTTAATGATAAAATATAAAATTATACAGCAATGCTACCAAGAAAGACACATCATAAATAGTTATGAGACACATTTCCTCAGCTAGAGAAGGAGTGAAAGCAGCCATTCAGATCAGTCAGAAACTGGGCAGGATGTCAGTATAAACCCTTTGAACAAATACGTACAGTCTGGGCTGGTTTCAAACTCGAACTTGCGGCTGCTTGTCCCATATCCAGCTGCAGTTCGGGCTCGGATTTGGAAGACATAGGTGGTATCAGGCTTGAGGCCACTGATGGTAACGTTGGTGCCCTTGGCTCTCAGAATAGTATAGCTTGTCTCTTGTTCCTGCTTTTGAAAAAAGAAATGATCGGATTAAAACCACACCCCAAAAAACAGAAACGAGAGGTGGTTGGTACTAAATTACTACAAACGTCCTGGAGAGGACTGGCATATTTTTAAATATTTATAACCTGACAAATGCTTGTACAAACATTCATTTTCAATCATCTTTTAACAAGATATCTTAAATCATCAGATTTTCTATGGTATTGTGCTGTAAATTGAATGCTAGACATACTGAGTATATGACGTTTTATTAAATGGCCTTGCAACATTTTGTCCGTGGTCTGTAATACCACAAGAAGATTATTAAAAGATTATTTAAAAAACATAAATCAGGTTTGCCTACTGCACTGAACTGGAAGTTGTAACAGGCCAACTTAGACATTTTAGGGCCCTGCAGAGCTGTTGCAGGATGCAGTTTTTACTGCCTCACATTTTACAAGACAGTGGTTACCTTTATAACAGTCAGAAGGGAAACCCCACTTGGGCTCCTCAGCTCAGCATAAAAGGCAGATTTAGCTGGTTTTCTATTATGCTATAAAAACTATGAGATAGTTGTGTCCATCCTCATTTGGACAAAACCACCCTGAACTCAGTCCTGGACTACGTTCATAACCCCACTCTGCTTAATAGTCACCTATGTCTGACATAATGCTTTTTATATAAAATAAGGGGAGGACTGGTTTGTAATTTGGTAAGTTTGGATACACTTCACACTGTGTAAAAAGCTAACTCTGATAAAAGTATGTCTCAGTCCCCCTGTAAGCACATAATCTTAACATTTAAGCATGCATTTGGAGCCTAAGGTACTGCTTATTTTACTAAAGCCATCTTGTACCAAAAGAGCATTTTTGGCTTCCTAAATATGGCAGCTGGAACTGTCTCAGGAAAAAAAATAACTCTTGGCCAGCAGCCACACATGTGGGAAACTGTGAGAATCTCAATTGTTTAGGTTCCCCACCATGAACATTTTCATTCTGGAGGTGGTGGGGATTTCATGTGATGTCCTTTTACTTTGAACACTCTGCGAAACACTGCACCCATTGAATTTTGCCGGGTTGAAAGCAGAAACGGAGCGAACGCACGTCGGATGCAGAGAATCTCACCTAATTCTCATCATGTTTTATGGCATTGCATTAGCTGGTGAGGGGCTGACATTTCAGCTCTGACAACACTGGCGTGCCAACGCACGAGCAAAGGGGTTGGAAAATACTCAACACACTGATTGCCAAGGCCATTTCACCTCCACGTGTAAAGTTCAAGTGACTGGAGTTGTTTTAGTGTGTTTACTCTGCCGTGCTGTCTGCAGGAACAGAGTCAGGATATTCTAGGTGAGTAGGTGAACATCAGAAACTGTTCGCTCTGGTGTGCTAAAGAAGCCTAAGAGCCCTGTTCTTGGCAGTCTTTGATATAGAGAAACAGGAACATTTACACCATAGTTAGGGGAATTGCCAGCATCTCCACATAATATTCAATATTATGCTCATGAGAAATCAGAGTGAAAAGAAAAAAGAAAGAAAAAAAAAAAGAAAGTAGAAAAAGCAGCTAAGCCCGTGCCTGAAAGTTACCATCCAGAATCCAAACCTCAGATAGGGTGAGCTGGACCCAGTCTTCAAAGAATGACTATAAAAATGTTTACCATGGCCCATTTTCTTTGCACAGTAAAAATAAAAAGGAAATCAGTGTCGGACCTCCTCAGAGTTCCCCAATACTTCTCTAAAGCGTTCTCTGTTCTAAATTCAGGGGAGCAAATTTACAGGAAGACACACTAAAGAGCTAGCAGGCTTGTGTAAAATTATTTATTTTTGAACTAACAAAGGCCTAGTATTATAATTTGCAGGCTTTCCTTATCTCGTCATTCAGTTGGATGTAGGCAACTATTTTAATTTCAAAGACATAATAATCTTGTCTTTAAAACACAACATCTTTTGTGTATGCTATGACTGGACATTCATTTTGATCTCGCTTCAGGCTGCTTTTATGAAATGCAAACATTTCCTTCTGGTGCAGATACATATGTGCAAGGGAAAATATAGTCATGGCCCTGTCTGTTAATAATCCACATTGGAACTTGGAAAATAAACCTCTAAAACAATGGTATGGAGGATGTCACGGTATCTCAGTTTATGGGAAGCTTTTTACACACATATTTTGTAAGTCATTTTTTATGTTACTAGCAATCAAATCAGTGCAACACCACATAAAAGCCCAAGTTTATCTTTCTTGGGGATAAAGCAGAACTTCAGAGATACAGCACCATAAGCAGAAATACACAAAGAGGAGAGTTAGTCTTTGCCAAGCAGAACTTTAACCAAACACTCTGAGGATAAATTTGAACTTGGATGCACAAAGCAATTTCTTCCTGAATGTTCCTGCATAGTTTACCAGACACAATCTTTGCTGGGAAGCAAATCCCACTACTGTTGGTGTCTCATTTGCAAGTGACATTTTATAATTTTATACTTTGTTTTACAAAAAACATGTTTTGGAGACATTTTAAATTGATAGTGGCAGTACCAGTAAGGGTGAATGGTCTGTCCTTTTCCAGATAAGCCCAGAGAGTGCTTATATTATATAAGGAAAAATATTTTTTCCATCAGCTTCATGTGCACTTGAGAGCCCAAAACCTGGCTACACAATTCTGGGAGGAGGCCACAGTCCTGATACTGCTTCCCTTGTTGCCAGAAGTGAACCCTTCAAGGACATGACAGTTCCACGAAGTCTCATGGAGTATGCATGGCCTACCTGCTCTCAAAGCCAGAGTAAGAGTTGGAAAGTCACAGAGTGTATTTGAATATAATGCACTTTCTCAGCCTCAAAAAGAGTACAAAGTGCAGGGTTGTGTGCTGGCTGTAGCCACTGATCGCACAGTTTCTATCATGGCAAAAGCAAATCTATTTTAGCAATGTGAGACTGCAGCTGAATTTCACTCATTGTTTGGAGAGAGAAGACTCCATCTTAACAAAGATGTATGCCATTTAATTGTAAGCTGCATATTTAATTGAAACAATTAATTGTTTATGAGTGGTATTTAAGAGATGGCTTTTTTCTGTACCTTCACATGACAAGATACTCCTTCAAGAGAACATAATTATGTGAACAAGGACAAGGAGGAAATAAAGAATGGGACTTGTGCAAGAAAAAAACGTGGCTTTGTTATTTATGCATTTTGATGGCTGAGACATTTAAAATTCAGCACAGCATTATATGGATGAACTAAACTGAGGTGTCATTTAGTACCATTAACTTAACATAAAACGTTATGCCTTACCATAAAATAAATGCTGAAAAATTCCATATGGTCTCCCTCTGAAAGCAGATTTTATTTCTTTTAAATGTTTTGCATAAATATTGACTGGGCTTCATAATCAAGCTCTAAATTTTTTGCAAAAAATACAATTCTATTCTAAATGCTGCTTCTGAAAAACTGCAACTCAGTTCATGATGCTATGAAGTGTTCAAAGCCAGGCTGGATGGACAACCTGGGTTAGTGGAAATTATCCCTGTCCATAGCAGGGGGTTGGAACTGGATGATCTTAAGGTCCTTTTCAATCCAAGCCATTCTGATTCATTCCAAAAAGCTAAAATAATTTCCTAAAGCTGTAGCTACTAATTTCTTTAGACACATAAAGGGCAATAACTGGTGAAAAAACCCCAACTGAATGGGTTAATTAACCACCCTTGAGAAAATGAATATATTCCACACATTTTTATGACAATAATGAATTAGAAAAACTACACGCTATTATATTTTGGACACATGACATTCTATTTTTTATTCCAAATCTCTTGTAACATTCTAAATAGCTTAAGAACAGCTTAGCAAAATAATGTCATGAACAAGAGGTATGACAGAATTGGGCTGACCTGTATTGCTCTATAAATGCTCTATTTTTTAATTTCTAAGGGATGACAAAACACATCTCAACTGAAAACAAGCAGGATGAAAAAGGATTGCTCAATATAAATCATCTGCCAACAATCAAGTATCTACTTGGCTGCCAGGAGAAATACCCAGATTTAGTAACTCTGAAGGGTTTATTTCCATTTAACAGCGTGGGTTTTCTGATGAGCACAACCAAGATGATTTCTGAAGCAAAAAAACAAATGGAATGGACCAGTTTGAGAAGAAATCTCTCCTTTTAAAAGAGGAGGGAAGGAAACATGCTTAGAGATCTCAGACTGAAAAGCAGCACCTTCCAAAGGTGTTTGGCAGAGGAATGAAGAGGAACAATCCAGCATGAGCTGCTCTGGCCTCAGGCAAGTTTATCAGAGCATTAGTTTTGAACCTATTACAATTTGCAAAGCTTAAAAATACATAGATTCAAGTCTCCTGACAACAGATTTGCTTCTCAATTTTTTTTTCCCCTCATAAACCCTGAGGAATAGGCCTCTGACTCCCCAAGGGCCTGCAGAACACACATTAAAAACGCTGGTGCCAGAAGGCTGGCTTTTTAAAAGCCTTTTGCTCTAAATGGTCTGGCTCCCATTGTCAAGCACTTGGCTCCCTGGTTTAAGAAAACTGTCTGGTGCATATGAACTCTTGATCACAGACTTCAAAGGGGAGAAACACGTGCAAGATCAGCCTCCTAAGACTGGTGGGTTGTCTTATAAAGTTGTCTTATGACAACCAATTGCTCCCTGAGAGTGGATACATCTGGTGGGAATAGGAGCTGCATGCTCTGTCTGTGCATACAACAGCACGGGATGACAATTTTCTCGAATAGGAAACGCCAATTTCAGTGTGGAAAGATGATCACAACATCCCAAACCAACACAAATAAAACTTATTGGTGATTTAATTAAAATTAACTGAATGCACACAGCGGGGAAAAGAATCTCTCCCTTTGGAGCAAGTAAAACCCAAGAGATCACCTGTGCTGTTTTTGGCTGGGGTAGAATTAATTTTCTTCACAGTAGCTAGCATGTGGGAAGTGCACTGAAAACAGATGGGTTTGATAATATAGAGATATTTTTGTTACTGCTGAGCAGTGCTGACAGTGTCAAAGCCTCTTACACCTTTCCAATGAGGAGGCTGGGGGTGCACAAGGATTTGGGAGGTGACACAACCAGGACAGCTGATTCCAGCTGAGCACAAGGACATCCCATCCCACATGGCACCATGCTCAGCATGTAAAGCTTGGGAAGAAGAAGGGGATATTTGGAGTGATGGCATTTGTCTTCCCAAGTCCCTGTCACACGTGATAGAGCCCTGCTTTCCTGAGGATGGCTGACACATGGGAAGTGGTGAATGAATTCCTTGTTTTGCTTTACCTGGTGAAATGTCTTATCTCAAACAATGAGCTTTCACACTTTTACTCTAACAATTCTCTCCTCATCCCACCAGGATGGGAGTGAGAGTGGCTGCGTGGGGTTTAGCTGCCAGTTGGGATTAAACCACAACATCACCCTAATTCCATGATGCACAAGAGAGAGCTGTGTGCCACAGCCTTTACCCTGTGGTTCACAGTTCCCCAGGCAAGGGCTTCCACCTGGGTAGACTGGAGCTGGAGCTGCCACAGCTCTTGGAAAACGAAGGTATGGCCAGTGGCAGCAAGAGCAGTCAGAGTCTCAAATCAAACAAAAGTTGATCCTTTGGAAAAACCTGGCCTATGCAAACCAAGGCGGAAGTTCTGGCATCTTTCAGGTGCAGGTTCTTTGTGATGTAAGAAGCTATTTCAAACCTTACTGAATGATGATAAAAGTGTCTCTTTCCTTAAAAGAAATTTGGAAACAGGAGACTGCAAATAATTCCTGCATCCTTTCTATACCAAGGAAGTACAAATCAAGACAATCTGATGTGTGTGCTGGTTCTTCTTTGCTTCTCAAGCTCAGGATCTGAAATTGATCCTGTCCCTACTGAAATTAAAAAAAAAACAGAGTGGAAGCCCACAGGATGCTGCTCCATTAAGTGAGACTGAGCTGAAATGTTTAGGATGATTTCTTTTTCTCTCTTTATCACTAGCACAAGGTATGTTTAGATTTTCACCACGGTCTTTGAAGGTCCAAACGGTCATCAAAAAACTCTTCCCAAAACCAGATTACATAAATTTGGGAGAAATCTTTTCAGCATCCAGCCTTCTGATCCTCTTCCTTCTGCTGCAGACCAGGCATGAACTATCAACACTACATTGTCCCACCGTAAAGCTCCATGGAAAAAAAAATTCTAAAGATTAACTGAATACTCATGGAGTATTTTTAACAGCATTTTCTTAGAGGATATTATCACTACATCTTCTCTGGTATGTATGAAATATAAGCCTGATTATTAGATATGAAGAGCGTTAGCAAATGCTCAATTAAACCAGAATTCTGGCATTTTTTTCAAAGTTTGTTAATTCCACTAGCAATATATCAAATAGATCTACCAATAGATCTATAATAAAAAGGCTAATACCATACTTCTCAATCTCCACAGCAATTTATGATCTTTTCAATTCTACGAGTAAGACCCCCTAAAAACATTCTATTACAAAGATTTTTTTTCTAAATATAGATTTCTATAGGATGTCCAAATAAACAGTTGTAAATAAAAGAAAATCTCAATAAAAAGCAGAACATATTTAATGGCATATTTTCTGTTATTTGTAGTCATTTGTTTACGATTCATGAAGAATTCAGTTATTAATAAAAAGAACTTTCACAGTGCAAATCAGCCAACATTTTCCAAATAATTTTCATGTAGAAGATGGGAAGCACCAGCACATGGGTGCTGATAGATAAATGTATGAACACTGACAGCATGATAGAACAGCATAATAAGAAAATTTTAGTCGAGAAAATAAGAAAAGAAAGGAATTACATATTGACTGCATTACTTTGTGTTTGTTCTGATGTGCTTGGGGATGAATTTGGTAGACAACAGAATGATTTCACTTTGTATTTCCTGATGTTGTCATTACCAAAAATCAAGCGGTTCCAACACTTTGTGCCATTGAGGCAGACTGAATGAACCTGAGTGTTTCTGAATCCATAACACAGGCAAGATGCAATGATTTCATCACAGTACTGCTGAGGAAAAACCCTTCCCCTTTGATTTTCCCACCTTTTCATAGTATTTGACCTCGTAGTCCAATATGATCCCGTTGGGATGCTCGGGCTCTTGCCAAGAGAGGGACACGCTGTTCCTGGACGTCCTGTCCTTCCTTATGACTGTGATGGGGGATGGAGCTGCAGAGGGGGTGGGGGGAGGAGGGGAGGGAGAGAAGCAAACCGAGTTTATCTCCAGTTCTTGGCAAAGAGCGCGGTTTCCATTTAAACGGCTCCCGAGCAAAGGTCTGGCCCTGCACCAACAGCGAGCAGCTGGATTGCAGCCGTGCTACTCATGCCTTGGAGCACCCTGGCCTCATGGAAAATGAGCTGAGATTTTCTCCTCCACTGGAGGACTGGTGGCAAGGCAGCAGATGGTTTTGATCTGCTACTACAGTGTAAGCAATGAAATATATTCAATGGACGAAAATGCAGAGTAAAATAGCAGCGCTACCTATTTGTTATAATGCTGAGGTATTATCATTACCAGACTCTGCAGAACTCTGATAACATTTTGGTATGAAAGTCTAAAAGGGTGCTGGGATGCATTAAGTACAAGGAGCTCCTGGTATTCATGGCTGGGAATAACCATCAGCACAGTTCAGCCTCTTTGGCATCATGATTTGGTAAGTTCTCCAGGTTAAAATTGCTCCCATACACACTTTTACTTCACCACATTTCTTTGGAAATGAAATTTGAATAAAAAAGAAAAATCTAAACTGCAAAATAACTTAATTTTTTTATATGCATTGATCAGGGTTAGGCATGACAACTGATTGCATGTCACAGATTCACCCACCACCCACAACTTGGAAATAATATCAATGTTAAACACACACATTAAAAATCATAATTATTTAAGATTCTTGAACACTGGTTCAGTTTTAGACCACCCAGATTCATAAGTTGTTCCAAGACCAGGTCTGGGTTTCCCGGACTCACTGAAAGCCGTGCCATTTTTAAAAAATTATTTTGTTTTGTTTCTTTTGGGTTGGCTTCCCACTCCAAATGCTTCTCTTCAATGGCTTTGGCCAAAATTCATCAGATTATATCTTACAGATCACACACTGAAGGTTGTAAATGCCATTAAAATAAAAATCTTTTACTAATAAACTGCCTTTTATCTTAACATGTAAATAAAATGTGTTTATAAGTTCAGCATTTGCTATCCTAATAAAAAGGCTCTAGAGCTGATCTCAACAATTTAGTATCAGCTGAATCCTCTGAAGCTTTTATTGTTCATATAAAAATAGCTGCACTTCACAGGCATTACATATTTGCATGCTTTAGCCAGTGCCCTTTCTGTCTGGGTTTTCATTTCTGCAAAAGAACTTTCAATAGCCAGGAGAAAAAAAAAAAAAAGAGAGAAAAAAAAAGAAGAAAAAAAAAAGAAAAGAATAAATGTTTTAATTAAAATAAATTTTGGAGAATTCATTCTGCTTTTGATTTCGCTAAACTTCCAGCAAAATATACCTTCTAGTCCCGAGTCATAATCTAAGTATTGAAATTCTCCTTTAACAGAATGGAGGATCCACTTTTTCATGTTCATTCCAGGCTGAACACATCCTCTGAACAGCATTTTCGCATTTCACATGATTCACAAAAGATTAAAAAGTTGCATTTTTTTTTCTTCCAGCAGGAGGAATTTATCCTATATTTAAATTACTAAAATCAATTGCTGTAGGGGTTTTTTTTGTAAGGTTTACTTATTTCAAGTAGAATGGGAAAGAGTCTGTCTATTTTACTCAGCCTTACCAGATCTGTGTGAAGACGTGAAAAACATTTGGGGGAGGTAGACAGGATTCATGTGCAACAAACATCCTTCAGCAATTCCACTTGAATTCCACAAACCAGGGCCAAAACACAAAGTGCTTAGCAGGCTGAACTTCCCTGCTGTAGCCAGCTCCATGTGAACTCATATATCCATACTTGCTGCTTTTATGCTCTCCTAAGTCATTTTTATGTCTTCTTTTTAAGTCAAGCTATTTATCTTTTTTTTGGTTGTTTTTTTGGTATGTGGATAGATTGTCAAGCCCAGTACCCAGCTGGTAGCACTTCCCATTAAGGTAAAATTAATACTGATTTTATGAATAATTAATGTATGATTAACAGAAATGGCTTTTCCCCTAATAAATTATGGTAATTTTGCTCTAACAGATTCTCAGGGCAGGCTGAAACAATCTTGCATGCTCCAATACAGATATACTTTAAAAAAAAAGCTTTCTTCTAACACAGTATTAATTATTTTGAGCTCATTTGCACACATCTCTGCAGATGCTACCAGTAACTTATCTCCCAGCAGTTTATTAGAAAACATCTGCTCTGCAGTTATCAATAACATTATAAAACATTCATACACCTTCCCTAATCCCTAGGGTTCCCAAAGCTGCTCAGAAATGAGACATCCGGAGTGTCTGGAAGAGGCAGCATCCCACTGCATGGGCACAGGGAAGGGAGATAAATGACCAGGGGAACATAATGTTTCAGCCACCTTTAATCCCCCACCAAGGTGAGATAAAATGGAAAATATTCCCAGCACAAAACCTTTCTTTGCTGGTCAGTGAGAAGCTGGACTATCACAGTTTTAAATTTTAAGGCATTCTTTTTGGATTTTTTTGCTATACCTGTCAGACAGGTGGGTTTGGAACGTGTTTGAAGTCTTGAACCCAATGAAAGAAAATATCTTGTTGAGATAACTTCCAAGTTTGTGCTTAAACCTACTGCAATCAATGAATTTTACATATATTAAGAGTTCAGGTAACCTGAATATGGCCCCAACCCAGGGCTGGGGTGTGTCTGGGAGAGATAATTTGACATTTGGACCATTTAATTGATTTCTTTTTATACACATCCCCAGAATACGATGTAAAACTTAATAAACTCTGGTCTAAATAGTGTCTAAGCTGAAGTCAGCCTTAATTTCCATTTTGTAACACCAGAGCAGCTCAGTTACTGTATTTTACTATTTAATTGGAAGAGTCTGAAAATCCAGCAGAGAGAAAAATCGAAGTTAAAGGCATTTAACATTATAAACCATTAAACAGTGAAGGCATCACCATGTGCAGCAAATGCTTAGCCTTCCATACGAGGAAGAGAGAACAGTTTCCTGAAAAGAATTAAATAATCACAATAGGATGAGACCAAATCCAAAAGCAGGCTACAAAAAGAAAGAGAAGTATATGATATTTAGAACAGACATTTTTCATTGAATTTCCATGATTTTTCTATCTTAAATTGAAAATTAAAAATGAAATTTCTATCTTAAAGCTGCAGCTCCCACTGACAAAACAAAGTTTGCACTCTGGGTTAGCAAATAATGAGACCATTATGAAGCTTGTTAGGATTAACTGAAATTTTAAAAACTATATTAAAGTATCATTAGCAATGTAAAAGTTAAATTAGTTTACCATTTAGAAAACATGCATGTAAAGGCAAAACTTAGGGAGAGTACTTTTTTAGACTAAGAAGATGAATTAATGCTGTTTCAGTGATTTTTTAAATTAATCCCATGTCTTGTATGCCTCTATGTATTTCCATTTTTATCGATATTTTGATTAATGTATTAGTAGTCAATTTCACTTGAATGAGAGCTGGGTTTTTATGACTAACTTTAGGCTCATATGGACATATATATGAAGAGTTTTAGTCTCAGCAGTCCCCTGCAATGCACAGAGAGGCATTTTTACACAATCACATGGTTAGAATTTGTCTGGCACTGCAGCCTAACTGCTTTAAGCACTTAATAGGAGCCATGAAAACTCCCTGGAGTTAAGAGGGGAAATGTACTTTGAGCGCTCGGTGTTGTTAGGTAGCATTTGTGACAACTGGGAATGTGGATGTTGAAAAGGTAACAAACACAATGATTCAGGGAGCTTAGGCTCAAGTGTAAAAACCTCCTCAGTCATGACTATTAAAGGTGCAAGCAAGTAACATGAAGGATCTGCAGAGACGACAATAAAACTCTGCTCAAATTGATTTCCCACTGAAACTGACCCCAACAGATGATTTGTTTTCCTCCAGTTTAATAGCAGCTATATATAAATTTCCTTATTGACTTTTTCCTTATTCCTTGGTTATTGTTTTCATATGTGACTGGCTTACAGATGTATGAATGCACTGGAAGAAAATTCCCTGTCCTGCGACAGGGAGAAGTCAGTATTAACTCTGGGAAGGCACGTGTGTACAACTGCTGAAACATTTAGAGTCCTATTGTTTCTGGCTTAGGTTTCTAGATCACAAATTAAATTTTAGGAAAGGATTTAATTCTAAAATGACTCACAGCTCACTTCCAGCTTTTGCTTGCAAACGAGAGTAAAATATGTTTTGCCTAGGATGTTCCAAACTATGCTGAAAGATGGTGACCAAGCAGAATTTACTGTATTACTCAATTTTCAACTTCTGCCCTGCTGAACAAATGGAAGGCTTGTTCCTTTTTCTTTCCTTAGAAAATTGATGCTTTTATTATCTAATCATAAGACTGTAATCTGATATAACCTATAAATTTTCTTTAATGTCTATGATGCCCCTAGGAGGTAATGTGGAACAAGAGCAGTAAATAAAGATCATAACCTGAAAATTAAATCTGCATTCTCTGACAGTAGGATCCACAGGGACTCAAACCTAAATCTGTCAGTCTTAGCGGACCAGCATCCAAACCACAAAATTATCACACAATCCAAAGTAGAAATACCTGTGTTTGGATGAACAAACTGATCTCTCACTTGGAGACAGTTTCCCTGGGATACCGGAGCCACATCCACAGCATCAGGACACGAGAGAACCAACCCTGGTGCGTGGCTGGGTCTGGCACTGCTCATAACGCTCCACACACACATTTTGATTCATGCAAAACCACCCAACATCTGGGTTTTTTGAGAACTTTAGGTTTGGCCATCAATTCCACTGCCAAGCAGCGTTCAATTCATAACAGAATCCCTAGTACTAACTTGCAAATCAGGATAATGATGTCACACCTCCATGACACGCTCACATTAACATGAACAGCTGTGCTCGCACTTGGATTCTTTAACATCTCCAGCATCTATTCTGTGGATTAGTGTAGAGGGGGTTTATGACAGAGCCTGCTCACAGAAAGCAGGACCTGCCCTGTTTTAAACCTTCTCTGGCTGCACTCCTATTCACTTTCTCTGTTAAGAGCAGGGATGTGGTTGTGCTGAAGCGGGCAAGCCCCATCCCACAGGCACATTCCAAGAAGGTCCCCAGGTGCCTCCCAGGAGGCAGGAGGAGGAGGAAACACTCCCACTTTAACAACACTTTGGAAACCTGCTAAACCCTACGTGCTGCTCCTCCAGATACAATTCCCCACCACTTCAAGGCACAAGCAGGCACAGTCCTTTGCCCTTTAATCTCCAGGACACATAGTTAAACCAGCACAGTGCCTGTGTTTGTCCTCCTGCACCCTTTCCTTGAGCTGGAGCAGGCTCAATCTATTTTTATGACCTGGGCTGTAGAATGTCCCCTGATTCTGTAACATCACTGGGTGACCATCAGCCTGAAGGTGACATGCCTTCCCTATCACCAGGAACGAGGCATCAGGGAGTCCACTCACCCCACATCAGCAAAAAGCCCCTCCCATCAGCCCCAGGCTGGATCCTAGTAGGATTCAATCATAAGGAAGAGAGTGAAAAGGCTCACAGTTTCTGGGAGAAGGGCTACCAAGATCACATTTACCCATGTCAAAACGTGGAAGGAAAGAAATAGGACAAAATTTCAAAGGCAAATACGAGCAGGCTGCCTTTGGATGAAACATAGCTGGGCACATTTCTCCCAGAAACAGAAAAAATTTAAAAACCGGTTTGTTCATGGCTGTTCTAATGGATGACTGCCTGCATTATGGCAGAAGTACCCAAATGCATCTGTAAAAGGCTCCAGCCTGTGGTTACAGACTCCAGAGTGGCTGCAGGCATTTCACAGGTGCTGTGGAAAAAAGACTGCAGGGAACTGGAAAGGGGGAAACAAGCAGCTTCAGCAGGAATTACATCAAAAGGCAGCTGCTTGATTTCCCTCTCAAGTGCAGAGAAAGGCAACCTTCTGGGCAGCAGCTGTCACTGGACAAGAGATTATCAGTGATCATTTCTCACTTTTACAAATAAATTCTAAATTAAAAGAAAACGTCATTAAGTGTAGCACGATCATGTTCTTGCTTCTCCCTCTTTTTATTAAGAGAGATAGCAAATGCCTTCCCAAGAGCAAACAAAACGTTTGATTTGCTCATGTGTTTAACACATGTACAATAAGTCATGGAAATGCCATGTCCATTTGGGAAGGATCAGGCTGCACAAGGCACTCGCTTCAGAAACTGAAAATTATGGTGCCGTGGCATTCCCAGCTGTTATTTCAGAGAGGAGACAAATGCTGGGTGTGCTTCCATAAAGATTCATCCCAAAGGTACTCACAACATAAATGTTATTCTTTCTGCTCTCTGCTGGGGTGGTGATGGTGGGAGCTTTGCAATAGTTCCTATTTTTCACTGAATGTGTTAAGATCATATCAGTTTAAACAAACTCTTTTTCTTTGCCTTCCCTACCCCTTTGTTACATTACCTTAGAGGGTGTCAGAGCCTCATGTTTCCTGATGTATTCAGAAAGAAGAATTTATTCACCATGCTCACAACACCAACTTTCAGGTGCCAAGTAGGCTTTCCCTTTCTGTAATAATTTGATTATTTTCTCAACCAGAGAAATCCCATGCACAATGTACAAATATACTCAAGAACTGTCTCCGAAAATGCCATTATCCAAAACTGGAGAAGACAATTGTCCTCAGATAAGTAATTTATGATATAAAATATTCCTCTCCTTTTAAGTAATCACCAAGAGCTCCTGAACTGGTCTGTCAGTAAGTTCCATCAGAGTCTTTTCAACCTGTGTGTTCTGAAAAGAAACAACATTTCTCAAACTTCTTGCTCAATTGGAGCAATTGCTTTTGTGAAGGTTAATCAGGAAAGAAGAACATCTAACAGAAAGGACTTGAAAGGTGTTGACATCTTTCACATGCTTTTGGATTTGCTGATGATTTAATATTTTTGTTTGTTTTAAAAAATTTTTCTTAGAGACATAGTTTAGTAAAAGGAATGCTAGAAAGAAGACTCTTTTTGCTGTAGATGCTGACACTTATTACGTTTATAATTTCCATTGCAGGAATAGTCCCCAAACCCAAAGAAACATTTTTTTTCCCATCTGTCTCCAGCCTGCAAATTGCCTAGAGGGAATTGCTTCAAAAAGCAAATTGATAGCTCTGTTCACAATCAAGAGGAACACCATTTCCCTCAGTGATCACTGAGAATGCCAGCACAGATAAGAGAGACAGAAATCTAAAGTTTATTATTTAACGGAGGACTAATGTTCACCTGCATTGCTTTATTTTTACTCATGTACCAAACTAAGACATTAAATGAGAAAGTCTAACAAAAGCAAGGAAAGAAAACCATTAGCCACCAACTGCTGAATAAAACTTCACCGTGATGTGTGGAACAGCCAACTAAAAGCTTTGGAAGAGCAAAACTCTCTGAGCCACAAACTTCACCTGTGAACTTCCTGTCAGGTCAGGAGCGTTCACATGAGGACTGTGCAGCACTGAGGAGCCCAATGTGTGTCACACACTTTGAAGCCTTGGCAGAGCTTCCTTGACGTTCAGGGGAAAAGGGATCAAAGACTTTGCAGGCAGAACAGCTCTAGCTAATAACAGGCTATGCATGGAGTGACATTGTTAAAACACTTCCCTTTTATATCCCTAAAGGAGTTTTATTGAGTTAAAACGATCCTTGAATAGCCTCTGGGCTGAACTATAAAACACATTTGAAAAGCGTAAAATCTTTATTTATGCCAGGAATGTTTGAAACTCAAAAGATAAATGTCATTCAGAGAAACAAGCATGTCCTAGGTATTCAGTACGTAATGGGGCACAGCTGTAATAACAGTCAGTGAACCAGAGACTCCCTACATCATGTCATTAGCTCACTTTTAATAAGTCTATCTTCTTGTCCTTTTTATAAGGGCCATAGGGAGAGAAAGAAATATATCATCCCCCAAACATCTGTGCCTCTCTCAAATTGTCTCTCTTAGAAGACAGATCTACTTAAGGGACTTGCCTTGGGATATACATTGTAAAGTGCACACAGCCCTCTCTGAATGTGGATTTTATTTAAACAGGGAGCATCACACATCATTTGTGAGCTGCCGAAGACAGTGCAGTGCAGGCTGAGCACATAAATAGCATCAAAGTACCTGCAAATAATCAAACACATACAGTGAAACAAAGCTTGGGGCTGAACTTATTCCCTCGAAGCCACAGATTTCAGGCAAATAAAATTCTGGTTCTGAGGAGGTTTTAACAAGCCTTCCAAGGAGCCACAGAAGTCTTTGCTTAAAATAGAAGTGAAAAAATTGACTGGTTCTTTCTCCATTATAAATATTTTTATCTCTCCAAGCTGCAATTAACACATGGTTTGAAATTTTCAATGGCACAGGGAGATCAAGATAATGCAAATGAGCTGTCTGCCCTTTAACCCTCCTGATGATCCTAATTTCTCTACCTAGAGGTTACTTTTGTTCTCAGGGTTTTTTTGAATAAATTTTATTCTGTCTCCTTGCAAAAACTCTGCAGTGCCTTCTTGGTTACCTTCTCCTTAAACAAACTGATTTCCTATGGCTTTTCATGCCTGGATTCAATGATTAAACAAGCGATATGATTAAACAAGTTACATGGCTTGTTCTGCTTTATGGCTTTTAGAAGTATAAAAGACAAAAGGAGGAGACTCCAGGTAATCAAACTACTGCTCTTCTAGGGAAGCTTGAGGTGATATAAGGTAGATCTGGGGTTTTGTTATTATTTATAATGTGGCTGTGCATGAGATGCCTCAGTTTGGATGCAGGAGTGGTTACTCTCTAAGCTTCCTCTATGAAAAGTCCCTGACAGAGAAAGAAATCAACATTTTACAGATGCACACCTGAACTGTGGAGAGGCCAAAACTCAGGGTTAGGCACTTTAAGGCTCTCAGTTGAGAAGCATAATCACTTTCTACAGTTATTAGGAAAACAGTGAAGTAGTCGAAATTTAGCCCACAAAAAGCCTTCTATGTTTCCTCTGCCGGGATTCCTCTTTATTCTCCAATTTATTTACTTTTGGCACCTATCTGAATCCTACCCGAATTGTGTGGAAGAGCTGTGGTGAGCTGAGGACAGAACCCGAAGAAGTCTCTAGTTACAATGTGTCCCCTTTATTCCTCTTCTGATGCCAGGATATGTGACAGCACAAAACTCTTTGGAATTGGGTTGGAGCTGACATTGCCTTGTTGTAGCTGAATTTAGTTGCTACCACCTTTTGCAGCTGCACTGTTGAGACATTGGGTTAAAACGCCTTAGGTCCTTAAGAAGTAAGTTCCATTTAAAGCTGTTACAGTGTGCTTTCGGTGATCAAAAGAAAACAATCTATTTTATTATCAATGCAATAAAGAACTGAGGTACTAGGGAAAAAAAAGGAAAATATTTGGGGATCAGCATGAGTACATTGGGAAAAAAGAGAAAATTTAATTATTTTCACTAAACTTTAATGCTAAGAATTATTTTGCTGAAACTATGAACACTGAATCATCAGAAATAATGAAAGGGGTAAGAATTCAGGAAGATGCACATGGAAAGTTGGGGTTTTGAGACAGAATATTCATATTGACATGGAGCAGCTGCTTCAGCCAGGAAAATGTCACAAAAAGAGGGTCACAGACTTGACCCCCTTGCTCCCATCTACCCTCTACAGGGTTTTCATTTTGTTCATTGTGCTTGCTCTACCCCATGGCCCCTCCGGTCTAACCTGGATTTGTGACCCTTCATGGCAACCCAGACCCATTTGGATATGGTACATGGAAATTAAGGATCAAGCTGTAGAAAAGCTCTCTTGGGACAGCATTCTAGACCTTACAGAGCTGAAAATGTGCTTCGCATATTTGTGATCTGACCAGTGAGGGAATGCAAGACAAATTGCATTTTTGTAATTATACCTTAAGAGACAGCTTACATACATACCTAAGTTCTAATTTTAGCGACTTGTAGAGTTTCTAAGGGAATTTTAACACAATAAACCAATTGGCATGATCAAGAGACAGCACAATTAAGCCTGTACTGACCCACATCACAAAAATGTACTTATAGAAAAAATGGGCTATGCATGAAAGTAGAAAATAAACAAACTGCTTAAGCTGCCTGTGGATTGCAATAAACAGAGCTGCTGTTGCCAGAAATGCTTTGACTTTGCCAGTACATCCCAGGTACTGTGTGTTCCACAAGAAAATCAAAACCAACCCTGCAGTGCAAAGGCAGCGGCTTGGGGCCCTGGGGAAGCACGCCGCAAAGCAGGAGGCCTCTGCAGAGAAAGAACTTCCCTGATCCTGGACAGTTCATTTTTTGGACTGTCCCCAGGTGATTTCTAACTGCTGTGGTGATGAACAGGCTGAAAGGCAACATCTCTGATAGAAGAAACAGAAGAAAAGAGGGCAACTCAACAAGGATGCTCAAGTCACTGATACAAATACCCAAAACAATGAACTATGGCAGTAAGAAATTGAATGGACACAAAATTCAGGTTCCAGAGCTGAATTGGGCAGATTCTCCTCTGTCTGCCCACTGCATGGTTAGACAGCCCCCCAGAGCATTTGGAAATGCAGCGACCAGTGTCAGGAAACAGCCTGTTCTCACATTTTTATGCCTCCCACTACAGCTGATCTGTGATTTAAGGAGAAAACATACATCCTCTATAGTGAAAAACATTGCAATAACATAGCCCACCAGGAGGATGTCTACTTAGAACAATGTTAACTTGTCAGTGATTTAAGGAAGACAGAAATGGAAGTATTTTGGGGACATGGTGTGGGATGGGAGGACGTGGGAGAAGGCTTACTGAACACATGCATGTTTTCAGTACAAAGCCGCCTGATGGAAGCTGCATGGAGCACAGCTACAGAAATTTCAGCATTAGTCTCTCTCTTCATTGGCAAACATTGCTCCTAAAAAAATTTACACCTAACCAAATGCCAGGGAAGAGTCTAGGCTCTTCACAACTTTCAGACAAATGGAGCCATGTCAAATGAGAAGCAAATGGCAGAAGAGTGCAGCGATGACAAAGGCTCTGATCCAACAGTCAGGGCACACTGCCGTGCTCATGCAGGGCCTCAGAGGCTTTAATAAGTCTCCACAGAAGCAGAGCGGTCCTTTTGTACCCCATCAACTGTGACACCACAGTCTAATTCAGTATTCAGTTCCACACCCCCATCATGTTGGCAATAATTCAGAGTTGGTGAGACAACTTGTAAAGGAGGAAAAAAAAAAAAAGCTGTGTTTTAAACCTCTCTAATTTAATGTTAGCTTTTCATGTGTCTAACATCAAAGCCTTTTTTCACTTCTATTTAATCAAAATTAATCACTAAGATTACTACAGTAATTTACGTTGGAGATTATTGAAATGAGTGTTTTATTAAAATCTGGTTTTATTAATAAAACACATTCTGGTTAAGGAATCATGTGAGCCTGCTATTAGAGACTATTAACTGGGAACTGGGAGTTAATCATAACAGTCATGCTGCCAGGTTCTTTGACAGAAACACACACCGGGTTTGTTTCTGCTTTTACTTTTATAGGAATATTCAAGTCAGTTAGTCACCCTAGCCCAGAGTAAATCCTGTACAGCAGGGAGAGGAAACAAAGGTACACAAAACTCAGCAGCTTTGAGCAAAGGAAGGATGAGCAGAAAGAGACTCACCGGCCTGATTGGTTGTGATGCTGACAGCAGCAAATTGTCTGGAGAGGGTGCTCAAGTCAGACACCCCGTTGACCGCATCGATCTCGAAGGTGTAGTTGGTGTGTGCCAGAAGGTCCACCACGGTCACCGTGGTGTTGGTGAGCCCGCTCTGCCGCGGCAGGAAGCGCACGTTGTCGCTGCAAGGCTCGCACAGCTTGGTGTTCCCTCCGCATTTCTTGCAAATGATGTTGAAGGTGACATCTTTCCTGCCTCCAGTGTCCAGAGGCCAGCTCCAGTCCAGGATAACGGAGGTCTCGTTGATGTTAGAGATCACATTTCTCGGGGCAGATGGAGGTCCTGTGAAAGGAAACGGGAAACCAGGGCAATGGGATTTTCTCCCTAAGGATTTTCTCCAAAATGGGAGTAACAAGGGCGCAGAATATAAAAGTGAAAAACAGCAATAACCAAACTTTTCTGGTTATTTCCTGTGGAGACTCCTGAAATATTTCACTAGATCACAGACCTAGGCTATCAAGGACCATGTTTTCTTATAAATAGAGAGTCCCCCCAGGGTGCAGCTCAGGATTGGGGGCTGGAAGTACTGGTAGCAATATAAAAATCCTATTTCTCCTTCTCGAATCTGACAGGGAACAAGAAGGAGAAAATGAAAACAGAAAGACACAAACCCAGCCCACCAATTTTTAGCAGCCTGTCCAACACTCAAGAAGACACATGAGGTAGTGGATGGCTGACTGCAGTGGGGCATGAGAGGAAGCAAGCAAGCGAGCTGTTGCGGAGGTACAGATGGAGGAGCAAGAATGACAGCCCCGAGCAGAATGACGCTACTCACTGGTGCAAGCCATGGATGGAGGGTCTTTCTCAGAGCGAAAGTAATTCTTTTCACACCTGCAGTTCAGAGATGCATCTTCATAGGTGGAGCTGTGAGGGGGGCATTTGGCACACTTCACATTGCCAGCAGAGGCTTTGTAGAACCCAGCTCGACAGGCTGCAAAGCAACAGGGATAGAGTTTTAAATTCCATGGACATCTTGGTTTTAACATGTGACTACCGCCCTGGAACCCACCCATATGTGGATCACAGTTTGCAGACATTTATGGTCTAAATTTGCAATTTTTTCTCATAATGAGAGCTGACAGAAATAAAACCTCTGTGTAGAATGGAGCTCTTGCATCAGCTTTGATTTGCATTTAATTTTGCCTGGAAAACAAAACAGTGTATTGCACCACTAAGAAGAAACATTTTCCATGCTTCATTTTGCAAACTTTTTTTTCTCTTCTGCTTAATTTACCAAAACATTGGCCCTATCCTGCCTAAGAAACTAACTTTATCCTCTCTCTGCTGTAAACATTTGCTTACAAGGGCACACTAAGTGTCAACTGTGTCTCTTCATTTCATCAGGTCAGGGCTAAGGAAGCCAAAACCAAGAAAATAACCTGAGCAATGAAAAGATCTTTTCCATTTCTGAAGGACCATGCCTCAGACTTGGTTGCTGCTTCTGACACTGTCAGGAACTTGCATGGTCTGTATACGAAGGATGTTTTTTGTAGTAATCCAACAAAACAAAAAAGGACCACATTTTAGAACACATTCACCTTTTGCTACAATTTGGTTCCTCAGCAAACACTGCCCCAACTCACAAGTGCATTAGGAAAACCCCAGGATATTCTCATTACAAATATAATGTTAAAAATGAGAGTAAAACAAAGAAAAGCATGCCTTATTTTATGTCTGGAGCCTAGGTTAAGCTTAGATAAAACTGCCTAGGACCTGTCACAGAATTAAATGCTTCTTTGAGGCAAGAAGAATGAGTCCACCAGTCTTGGGATAAGCCTAACCAGGGACACACTTTTCAGTTTTGCTTGTGGACACAAATTGATTCATAAACATAGTCTAAAATCTGAGATACTAAACTGTGTGGTCTTTTTGTGTTCATTTATGCACTGCCAAAATAGCAAATTCTTTGGATGGGCAGCCTGAGGTGGGAAAAAGCCTGAATAAACATCCCAGCATCTTTGTAAGTGATGGAGGAGGGAGGGATTGTTATTGTCCATCACCAAAACCTAAATGAACATCTGGGCAAGGCAGATTTGTTGGTTAGTTCCTGGTGCCAAACACCTGAGTGAAATACTCTGGCAAAGTGAGAGAACAACTACTCTGCTCTTCTCTGAAACATCTTAATAAGGGAAAGCCTCCTCCCACTGAACTGCATGCAGCAGGAGGAGCACGAAGGTTTCACAGGGAAGTGCCAATCTCAGCCACCCTTCAGCACTTCCCAGTCCTGGCAAACGGAAGCGTTTGGCTGCAGCTGCTCCCTCCCACTTCCAGGCTACACAAAGCAGCTGGGAAAGACAGCTCCTGCTCCAAGTTCTCTCCTGCAAGCCCTGAGGAAGCAACCCCGAGTCTGAGCCTCTGAGGCAGGGGCCCAACAGGCAACCTGTTACAGCAGAATTGCTAAAAATGACCTTGTGTGACCAGCACTGACCTGGAGCAGCCTGTCCACCCTCAGCTGGCATTTCTGGTGTTCCGCTCTCCTCAAAGGCTGCCAAGGGTGTTTGGGGATTCCCATTCAACTTGAGGAAATAAAGGGAACCTAAGTCCTCCTTACCCCGCTCCACTAGGAGTAAATGCAGCAGGAAACAACTGGCTTTTTTTTCTTTGGCTGCTGTTTTTGCAGCCTTTTACGACTCAAATCCCATTCCCTCCCCTGTGCTGCCCCATGAGGTACCTCGAGCAGGCCCCTTTGGCGGCCCTCTGGATGACAGAGCAAATTCCAATGATTTCCCTGCCTCTGTTCCCAGCCCTAAGACAAGAAGCCAGGCAGAAAAGAATGGATGCCAGTCCTGTTCTTACCAGCACTAATAACTAAGCAAACACAATAAGGAATGAACATTACACTTCATCTGCCTAATTAATACAGAAAACTTTCATCAAAACTTCCCATGGAAATCTATTACCAGATATTAAACTCTGATGGTTTTGTTTAACCAGCCTGAAGGGACACTTCTACATTTATGGGCAGTCACACACGAAGCAAAGATGTATTTATGATTCTATACAATAGAATTTTTAAATAAACATATATGCTAGTTTAATGTAATGACCAAAAAGAAAGACCCTACCACCAGTATTTTAATAAAGCAATGAATTTAACATAAGTAAACAAGCTTGCACAAGAAGTAGACAGATTCAGAGGGGGGAAGAAGAGAAACTGCTCCATTAACTGATGTCTCTTTCATCCCTCAGGTGAAAACTCATGGACCTCATTTAAGAAAAGGTGGTGATGGTCAGAGTGAGGGGGTGAGCCAGTGAGATTCCTGCTGTCCCAATATGCCCTAGCAAGGGCATCCCAATCTCATGTCTTCCCCTCAGGCTGAATTGCACTTTCTGTCTTTGTCTGTCAGACCAATTTAAGATCATTCACAACTGCAGCCGCAAGGAAAAAAGAAAACATTTACACTTGAAACTGCAGCTCAGAACTGGAGGTGCCAACAAAAAATGCTGTCAATGTACTTACTGTAATTATTCCTTTCCTAGTCATTTTTTAATTCTGATATATAAGAGAGAAAAAATAAAGTTGTTACTTCAAAATGCATTAATTTCTCTGTCAGACAAATTGTATTTCATGTACTGATAGAAGAAGGTTTGGCTTTTTGAGGCAAGTACCATGGCTTTGGTTTCAGTTAGGTTGAAAAAAACCATAGGAATTGGCATGGGAAATCTTCACAGAATCTCTAAATTTAGCATGGAAACCAGCTGTTGCTTTTTCTCAACAATTTCTTCCAAAAACTAAGATTGTTTTCTTTCCCTCACAATGGAGAACAATGCAGAAGGAAGTGGATGCAATGGGCCAGGAAGAAAAACCTCTTAGCACACTAAAAGTGAGTAAAGGAAACTTTAGGAGTTTCTACATAAATTATATAAACTGTGAAGCAAGGCTGTGTGGCTTTGCTTTTTTCGGAAGTTCTCCTCAAGCCTGTTGGCCCTGGTGATTCCTGTGATAACTCCCAACTGCAGCCTTTTAAAACTGTATTTATTCTTATTTCAGTCTCTTATTTGAGTGTGATGCCAGGATGACTTTATTGAGTCACCTACTGGTAAGAATTTCAGGACTCTGGTTGTCCTTGTTACTGTATGAAAACGAATTTCCTTAAGCTATAACTGATAAGTCTGTCTCAGAGACAGAGAGCAGGGAAAGTTAATTCAGTGAGAGGAAAATAAATGCGTGTAACAATCTGTGGTAGCTACTGATTAAAGAATGTGACTGTCTTTTCTACAGCAAAGTGAATTTTGCCTCAGCTTGACTAATCTGCTTGGGATGAAAACATGGTCCTAATTAAGGGTTAAATTATTAATTTAAACTGGAATTAATTTTAAATTAAAACACAAATCTGTTAGTAAATAGGAGCATTTTAGTATTCAGGTCCTGCAGCCCCATGCACGCAGAGCAATCTCACCAATTCCCAGCTGTAAACACCGAGGAACGACCGGAGCCTGCGCTGGTGACGTCCCAGCCCCAGCACTCCAGGCTTGACAGGGCCCATCTCCCTGCACAAGGTCACAGAAACTTCATTTGCAAACTGCCTGGCACTCCCCAGCCCTGCAGGAGCTCTGCTTTTTGTGCTTTTTAGGCAAGGCTGGGGCACCACAGCACGCTGGAAATGGACACACATTGGGTGTCCAGCACCCACCAACCGATGGTTCCCTCCCTTTGTTCCTCTGCTCCTCATTAGAAGAGCCCAGGGGTGAAATGTCACTGTGGCATTAAGCCACAGCAGTTAGAAAAGAAGGGAAATCAATGACAAACCTGTACAGCTCCTCAGATAACACCTCCTCAGAGTGTGCATTAATGAGACAGGTGAGACCGACTCTGGGCAAACCTCCTGTGCCCTGCAGAGAGGACAGGGAAGCATTCCCCAGGGAAGTGGCCACTGTTAGAGGGGCTTTGCAAACTATTCCCACTGCCACATGAGCAGCAGCAGAAGTCCTTAGGCTGGACCAGAGGCCACAGGATGACCTTTGGCTGGGCAGGTGTGTTGGGAAGGGAATCACAGAATTAATTGGGTTGGAAAAGACCTCTGAGACCATCAAGTCTAACTTATCACCTAACACCACCATGTCAATGAGACCATGGCAGTGTGCTATGTCCAGTCTTTCCTTAAAATGCTACTCACTGGCTCACCTCGATGCCCGCACACAGCCTTGCATCTTTGAACTATTCTCCAGTTCCTTTTAAAAGTGTTTACACAGCTCTTTCCTCCTCCTTGTTCCCTGTGGCACCCCACTCACCAGCAAGCAACACTTTATAATGCAGGCTTCCTTCAAAATCCCTCACAACAATGAAACCACCTTCAGTAGCTCTCATTGTTTATCAGTATTTGAAAAGCCACATAATCTATAGCATTTTATAGGTCTGTATCATCCCCTCTCTCTCCTGAGCCTCTATGTAAGTTCTTGAATACCAATTCAGCCCAAAAAGGCTCCTAAAAATTACAGTGCATTTTTGATTCATATTTCCATTGAACTTCAGGCACACTTTTTGTCATCAGATCTGAATAAAAAGTAAGACACCACTTCAAGTGAGCAGCTCTCAAAACTAAATGCTATTGATGTACATGCAGAGCAGGCTTTCTCTGTGATGGGCTGTGGTGCTGGCACCTGAGAGAAGAGGGAAATAAGATTGAGAAAGGCTCTAATGAAGGCTAAAAGCTCTTGTTGTGATTGGACCCCATTACCACTACTGCAAGAATATCCCCAGAAAGAGGTAAGGATATTGACTTTCTCTCCTTGCCTGTAGGATTCCATTCTGTCTGCTGAAGAAACAAAAAAATTTAAAATGTTTAGTATTTGTATTCTTACATCATCTGTGGAGAAAGGATTCAGTGCAATGTGAAAATGAAACGTCTCTAGAAAACTACTCTTCAGAATGAGCACTTTTCATTTTTTACACCTGAAAGCTGCTGCTGGCACCAAAAAAAAAAAAAATTCCGTAGTATTTAATCTTCCTCATGAGTAAATATCTGCTTTTTCCTCCCCGCTTCATATTTTACAGTGATCTGTGACCTTACCGTATTTTAATCAGATGCTTTTTAAATTGGCTTTACTCCCAGGTCAAGTCATTCAGCAGAAACAATTCCTGTTCTTTGTTTAATAACTGTTACTGGCAGACATATTAATTATATGTACATAAGAGATAGCGTTATCCTGAGGGAATAACACTGCACCTTTCAGCCACAGTCTATAATAGTTGCACGTTGTGCCTTGCAGGGCTTCTGTATCTCTTTCTGTGCAGTGCATTACAGCCAGGATTGCTGCCAGCAATGTTGTTTAAAGTGCAATGTCAAAGATAGCGGGTCTGAAAGAGCTTTACAGCAAAGAGGTTCTCGCTTGTGGGTGCCTGGTTTCAGAATGTGTGAAGCACTGAGGCTTCTCTGCAGTCAGTTTTAGGGGAAAGAAATCCTACTTCAACAAGTATTTAAATCAGGAATTTAATAAACCCGTGTTTATAAGCACTAGCTTTCACTTTCCCTAAACAAGAGGTTTTCTTAACTCAAAACCTGGACACTCTGACATATATTAAGCTATCATATTTTCAAACAAAGCAATTTCATGTTTTGTTCTTTTTTTAAAACCTTGATTTAATCTGCAGAGAGATGAAAAATAACTTGCTAATTCAAGAAGCATTGTAATTTAAAATCTAAAGTAAAGAAATACCAGAGAAAAACCCACCAGAACCAACTTGAACAGAAAAAATAAAAGGTTGTACAAATACACACATACAGAATTTTAAATGATCAGTTGGCAAGGATAAAGGGCAAAGAAATGCTTTTTCCCTGAACTGAACTTACACTATGAACTCCTCAAAGGCAAACCAGACATAGGATAGTGATAGCTTCAAACAGTACATTTTAAATAAAAATTAATTCAGGCCGAGAGTGCCACAAAGGGATAACTGCGGCAATGCTCAGGTTTAGTCTTTTCTCAACCTCCCCCCTCTATGTCAGAACTCTAAAAAAAAAAAAAAAAAAATCAAACCAAGAACAACCAATCCCCCCCAGAGTAAAGCAAACAGACCTGGCAGCCTCTGCCCCACAGGTCACCAGCTCGTGATAAGGTGTTTTCCCTCCAGCCCAATGGAAAAATCAAGACAGTGCCTGGTAAACCTTGCAGGCTAGATTTAGCTAATGAGAAAAAAAAACAACTTTCCTAGCTTGGGGATGTTTATGTAATTTCCCTGTGCCCGAAGCAGGCCAGACGAGCAGGTTCAGAACAGGAAAGGTACGATGAATAAAGAAGAAGAAATGAATTTCCATGCAGATGACATCTAGTCCTGGCATTTAACTGGAACCCATCTTGAATCTAATGTTAACACCACATGAAAGTGCAAGAGGAAGGCCAAGAGGGAATGACCATTTGCCATCCCTAATTATTTCACCCTCACACCTACAACCCAGATGTTATTTCAAAACCCTGGAAATACAGGGTTAGATATATCTGTTAATTTATTTTTTTAACACAGGCTAATTATGTTAATCTTCACTGTACTGTCCTTCATGTAGACTATCCAAAGTTTGGGGTTTTTCTGCAAATTATTGGCCTTAATGAATTTCTCTGACATTCTGCTCCAATCTAGGTAGTCGATGTGAAGTGAAAAAAATTAATCTTTCCTTCAATTCACCTTCAAATTTGACAGGTTTTGAGCCAAATCAATGTACCCTTGGTTTTTATTCCATGACAGGAAGACCAGCTGCCCCTGACGTGCCCTCTCTAAGCTGTTCTTCATCTTACCAAGATCTATCATGAACTCATCTTCTCCGTGATGAACAAACAAAAACTTTTCAATCAGCTTTTACAGGAATACCTTCTGATCCTTTGATCATACCCATCTCTGTTTCTAAACTGGCATTTATCCAGTGGAAAATGCTCTTATTCTTGCCATAACATGTGTGATGAAAGCAATTGACTTATATATTGGACTACATTTTATATCTTGCTCCCTAACACATTTGGGCCTTTGTTTTGGTTTGTTTTCTTTTTTTATTTTGAGCGATCCATGGAACATCTCTCCCAGTGTGTCAGCGCACATATCCCAAGTCAAAACAGTTAATTCAGATGTATAAAAGGTATAAATTTTCTCTCAGGGCTGGAGGGAAGATGACGATGCATTTACTGAGGCTGAATGTTCCTTTGCAACTTTCCACCTCTGCTAGCACATACAGGAGTCTGTTGCTGTCCCTGTGAGAAAATTAATGCAGAATAGGCTCCAAATCCAGTGTCACCTCCTAATCAAAAATGCTGCCTGGTGGCTCGTGTGATGTTTCAGAGAGCTCAGCCCAGCTCCCCGATGACACAGGTCCACTACTGCAATTTGCATGAATTAGTACTTTTGTTAGGAGTCTCAGCAGAGCTGTCAAATTAATTGGAAAAGAAATTTAACAAACGCCTTTTCCCTCAGAGATGTGCTCTCAGGTCGGGGTTGAGGCACATTGCTCGAGCAGTGTGGGGGAAGCTTGTGTTCCTTACACCCTTGCTGAACTTATTTTGTTGGTAAAAAAGAGAGAACTTTGGTTTCTTGGCTGTTAATTCGCTACCTGTCACAAGCAGCCCACTGACATAAAAAAGACAGACTATTTTTAGGCTGCTTTTGGCTGGGGTAGGATTAATTTTCTTCATAGTAGCTGCTGTGGGGCTGTGGTTTGTGTTTGTGCTGAAAACAGTGTTGATAATTCAGCAAAGTTTTTCTTTTTTACTGCTGAGCAGCACTTACAAAGTGTCAAGGTCTTTTCTGCCTCTCACCCTACCACTGAGTGGGCTGGGGGTGCACAAGGAATTGAGAGGGGACACATCTGGGACAGCTGATCCAGTTTTGCCAAAGGGTTATTCCATCCCACCTTTCCTGGGGCTGGCTGAACACCTGCCTGCTGATGGGGAGTGGGGAATCAACTCCTTGTTTTGTTTTCCTTGTGTGTAGCTTTTGTTTTCCCTATTAAACTGTCTTTATCTCAACTCACAAGTTTTCTCACTTTGCTCCTCTGATTCCCTCCCACGTCCCACCATGCGAGAGGGAGTGAGTGGCTTAGTTGTCAGCTGGGCTTAAATATGGCAATTTTATAACACTAAATATACCAGATGCTGATAAAATAAAAATAAAACGGCTCAGTTAATGGCCAGCGACTAGAATATCTATACATTCATTTTCCACAAACTCTCACTCTCTCATACCTCAAAGTTAGCTCTTTTCCCCAATTTTAACATATTTTTGAATTCAACCACTGGAGGCAAGACATGGCCAGAGGCACATAAAGTTTATGAAGCAAACACTGGAGATACTTTACTGTCCTTCCTTCCAAAACCCACCCACCCAACCAAATAAAAAAAACCCAAAACCCCCTACCAAACCCTAAGTTCACATTTTTAAGCACTGATATGAACAGGAGCTGAAAAGCTAAAATTGAAGCTAAAATTGTGTGCCTGTGCCTCATTCAGTGCTACTTTCACTGCCAGCCACTGACATATTACTTCTTGAATTCACTGAGAGCTGGTGCTGGGAAAGGGAAGCTCTTAAGAAGAGAAATGGTGCTGCAATGGCAGGCACTTAAACCTGTAGGAAAAAATCCCTAAGGTTTAAGGCACTGTCATTAAGCCTGGGATATAATTTAGTGTATCAAAAAATGGCTGTAATTTGTAGCAGTGTACAGGAAACAGCGCCTGCTTTGCCAGTGATGCTGTTAATGCCACTTAATGGCTGCATCTATATAAGTATTTTAGCCACACTTTTAAAGCAAAATCCCATTTCTTCCCCTCTTGTCATATGATTCACAGCATAAAGTGTGTCCAGACCACACAAATATATATACTCCAGGTATACTGGAAGATGCACACTTCAAATGTCTCCATGCTGTCAGAATTGCTAAATTTGTTGGAAGTTTCCATAAGAACGAAGATGAAAAAAGAGCTGGCAGTGGAAAAAGAGATTGATTTTATATAAAGCCATTAAACATATAAACAGATATTGTCATGTGCAGAGAGGTTTCAGTGACTGCTACAGAAAAGCTTTAAACAGAAGACCTAAAACATTACAGCTTCATCATTGTCAGAACAACCTCTTGTCTTCACGTCCTTTTTCACTGACTGTATTTTCATCCTTCCAGCAGAAAGCCTGAAAATTAAACAGTTACAGCCCCTTGGGACATCTGTGAGCTGACAGTCTTCTCACAGCTGAAAAGAAAGGCTTTTGCAAAACTATCTGAACACTCAAGTGCATTTCTACATTGTGCGCTTTAGCTTTTGCCTCTTCTTCCTTGGTATTTTTCCCTTTTAAAACAAGATACTTAATTACTTAACATGCATTTTGTATGCATGTGTTAAAAATGGTCTGGCTTTGCAGGGTAAGCAATTATCCACTGAACAAAAACCCAATTAAATGTAAATTAAAAAAAAAAATCCCACAGTTCAGCATTTTTATTCACTTGCCTGCTACCTGTGTGAATCCAAGGGGGGCAGAATCTCAGCTGTTTGGAAAACAAAGAATCTGATGTATTGCATTTTACAGGGTATTTGCTACAGAATGAAATCCTTCCTTACAATCAGTAACAGAAACAAGAACTCAATATTCTCCAACAGCATTCAGTTCTCAATGCAGAAAATTCATCAGAAGCGACAGAAAACTAAGTTTGCATTATTGTTCTCTGTGCTTTCTCTAACAAATAATATTGTGTGCTGATATCAAAGGCCACATGTTCAATTAACAGTTTGAAGTTCCACTGGGCTTCATGGGGAAAAGAATCAAAAACCAGCATTGCAATGCCTTTCATGACTCTGCATTGCTTTACACAAAAGCTTTTACTATATAGACATCGTGACATTTTCTGAATGAAGGAACAATGTTGCAAACACCATGGATTTAACTACAACATTGGCTTTATATNCCCCCCCCCCCCCGCTTCTTGCTTTAACATTCAAAAGCAAAAACCAAGGAGGCTGAAAGGACATCCAAAAGCCTCAAAAGATGCAAGCATTTAGGGAATCCACCATGAGATTTGACATTCTGTATCTATCAGGACCAACTGATGCAGAATAGAGTGGGGTTTTCTTCCCTACTAAGAATATTCCCAACTACTCTCACTAGAATTCTTTGGAGTTTACTAAGAGGTTTGAATCACGCATTCTGCAGCTGAGCTGAAATAATTTTTGTACTTTATCCTGGAAATGGGGAAGTCAAATTCCACCTGGTTACTTTGCTTAGCAAAACCTCTGATCACAGACCTGTTTCTAAAAGATCTGTTTTACTCTTCCTGACCACATCTCAAGACAATGAAAAAGGCTTTCCTCTTTGTAGGCTAAGTCTCAAGAACAAGAAAGAATCCAGAAGAAAGGATGCTGTACACACTAAACTCAGAGCCAAATTGTACTAAATAGCACATTACCCAAACAATTTCAAGAAATCGAGTCAAGAAAGTCTGTTCTTGAAAACCAAAGTTAAAACATAAACAATTTTCTGCTTATTGATATAACTTTGACTGGGACAACTGACTTTCAGCACACACAACATAGAGATATTTTTTCACTAAATTTTAAAAGCTAATACAGAGAGGAGAATAGGAGAAAGGTTTGTCCTTGACTCAGTGGTTACACATCTCACATTCACTACTAACCATGTGCATTTCTGAGAGCCCAGGGCTGATGGACCAAACTCTACATCTGATGTAAAAGATTTGCAGATTGGTGAGATCCCATACAAGCTTTCCAGACACAGCTGGAGCTCCCAGCCCTGCACTGAGGTGAAATGTGTACCACAGGTGGACAAGCATTCAGCTTGGGATAACCCTGGACTAGAAGATAACCCTCGAAGAGGTTCCTTAAGCGGTGTCTTTCTGCAAAGCCATGGTTCAGCAGACCATGAGCCCTCATTTCCCCACCAAACCCACAGAATAAGGGTGTATGTCAGCTATGAGCATCCCATGCACAATTTTTCTTCTATATAAGGCTCTGTGCTTCAGACAGAGGAATCCAGTTAAAGTGTAATAGTAATAATGTCCATGTAAGTCACTAAAGCTTTTAAGCTTTTTTTTTCCTGCCTTCTCTCCTCGCTGCCTGTCCTGTGTGTCGGATTAGAAATATACAACAAGTGATTATGATAGGCAAGTATAACTGTATTTTGAAGGTACTGTCAAAATGCATCAGCAAAATGTCCTGCTATAGCCCAGCTAATCTGAAATGATCTCCCACTAACATGAATGTCATCAGTGCTGTGGTCTGCTGCCCTGACATCATGAAGTGGGGCTGTGACAGCTTCCCACAGTTACAAACCTGGCCCTGCAGATCCAGCACCACGCCACAACAGCTGATGAAGTGTTCACATCCCCACCCGGTGCCAAGGAAATGGCACACGCTGCCCTTTGTTCTGTCTCGTTCCCTCCTTATAAATTAGCTGTTCAGTGAACCTCCTCTGGGCTGCCTTCAGCACTGATGGGATAAATACTAAATACCCCTGTGTGGGCAAGGCATGGCCAGCAGTGCAAGGACAGGGAGATTCCTCCAGTACCATCATTATTTTCTCTGCTGCTCTGTGCCACTTGGGGCAGGAATTCTGAGCTGCTGTGTTCAGGTCCAGCTGTGAACTGGGACCCTTATTTGCACTTTCTAACCCTTCCCTAACAAGGAAATCTTTCCTCCTGCATTAGGATTCCCTCTTAAAGAACATTTTGCTCTTTTCCCACTTCTCTAGGCTGCAGTGAAGACTGGGTTAAATGTGTGTGCAGCAAGCATTTGAAAGAAGCAAGCAGCAAGCAGGCTTGTTATTCTTGATGAATAATGTAACTTAAGAGCTGTAATGCTTACAAGTGATTTAACAGCTGCAAACAGCCCCAGTTTAGAAAAGAGTGAGGCAATGCTTGTAAATTTGGCTTGAATCAGATTAATCCTCCCTGTTACCCTGCAAGTGGGAAATATTACTGCCCTGCCTGCTTGGTGGCACTCTCCTTGTGCTTTGATTTATCTGTGGCAATGGTAACTCTCTCAGAAGTTATTCAAAAAGTGTTACTACTGTGATCAATTCAGTGTGAGACTAGCACCCAATTTAACAGGTGTCCACTCCCAAAGTTCAGAAGCAAATCCTAAAATCAGTGGATGATTATGGGCACGAAGGAAGAGTAACTCCCAGAAGTACAGACAGACACGTGAAGCACTTCCTATGTACTCTGCAATTCTTCCACTCTGAATCTGCAGCGGGAAAAATAATTATCTAAAATTCAAATTTCACATTAAGCCGCTTAGCAGCCAAGGGCAGAAATTCCAGACTTGTGGCTTGTAGGATGGTTTGTACCTATTAGTCTTTGTCTATCTGCAGTACTGCCAGCTCTGAAAAGAAAGTTGGTTTTACAGACATGACTTCTTAATGATTGAAATTGCTGTCAGCAATTCTTTCGACCCTCTTGAAAATATCAGGCTTTTATATCACATTATAAAATCCCAGATTGGCATTTAATACTGAAAATCTCCTGCTGCCCCCTGTCCCATGCACTCTCCAAAGTCTCCAGTCAGATATGGATATTTTTACCTCATTCTTATTACAGTCATTTCTGCATCTTTTACATCTATGGCACAACAAAATCAGAATAAGAGTTAGGGCTCACCTAGTAATAAAGGACAGTGTTCTATTAAAAAAACCCCTTCTTTCTATTAAAAAAACTCCTTCTTTCTTCTAAAACTCCTGGTTTACCATGGGATCACCTCACAAGGTTGAGGCAGCACAACTTTATTCATCTAATTTCTATTATTTTCAAATAAGCCTCCTACATCAGCATTCATTTGCACCAAGATACCACAGTCCAAGTAAAAACTAGAAGCTGTGTGCAATATCTAAGTAATATCCCTCCTAATATATAGGAAAAAATGACTATGTTATTTTCACAGCCAAATATTCCGTGAACTCCAGATTACTAAAATAACTCAGTTTCATAAGTGCTCCTGAAACAGTTCCAACTTTAGCAAGAGCAGAGTTGGCCTGGATGAGTAGTTCAGAATCCATGTGATTATTCAGTCTTCATTTTCGCTAAATTTAGCATTGGCTCTTTGGGGATGGGCTCCCAGAGGTGAGGCAGAAAAGGGCCACTTAAACCCTGCCAAGTTCAGTGGGGAAAAACTTGGAGTGCCAGCCTGGTTATCTAATTGTTAGCAGCAGGCAGCAGCAGTTTTAAGTAGCAAATTAATATGTTTGGGGGTTATGCAAAACAAGAATAATTTACAACAAATTGGTATCAGGAGCAGTTTTAATCAGCCACGATCTGAAAATCCTGAATTCCCATTAAAATAAATTGGAATTGCATTTGCTTCTACGCAGCCTGCTTTTGACTGCAGGAATTTTGAGTGGTGAAAAGAGATTAGTAGGGGCTTGGCTTTATCTGTAGGCTTTATCTCTCTAATTATATATTTGAGACTGGTAAAATGAGTATACAGAATAATGGGAAAAGTTATGAAAAAGTTATTAAAAAGTTGCTGTACAGGCCATTTTTGTTGCCCACATATGGAAAAAAAGGATTCAACTCTGAGTCCAAGAGATCCTCAGCTACTGAAGCAGTGACTAAGTTCAGAGGTAAAGAGAACAGAAAACATAAAAGAAGAAGTGGAGGAAATAAAAACCATCTTCTCTGGAAAATTTGAAGAGTTGTTTCCAGGGGTGACACCAGTGAAAGAGAGCATGATCAGATTATAAATGAAAAATATCCAGTCGGCATGAGAAAAGTAGTCAAAGTTGATCTTGCCTCTGGAGAGAGAGTGAAAGTCCCCTCCAGATCCCTCCCGGCCCACTTCAGTAGCTCTGAAGTAAGGTCTGTCCTTAAGGTCCACCTCAGGGGCCAGGAACTTCTTGGATGGGCTTTTAAAACCCATAAAATATACTTTTGAATTATTAAATATTCACAAATAGAAAAGCAGACCACAAAGAAGCACCTAGGATTGTTCACTGTCAGGAAGAGAACACAGGACTGGAAAACCACTTGTTCCCACCCATTCTGGTAGGATCCCCCATCCGTGGGGGTCCCTACATTTCACGGAATTACACCAATATAACTGGATAAGGTCTATTTTTATCTTTCAGCAAAAAAAAATCTCTGTATATTGATATTTTCCTTAGCTATACCTTCACACTTTAACCTGGAACTTTGTATTTTTATAGTTGGCAATAAGATAAAATCACACCCCCTTTGCAGCAGCTGAAAAAATTATTTCTAGTGCACACATCATAAGAAGCTTTTTGAGCTTTTTCTGTGCTTGTTTTTGGAGGTTTTATTTGGAGGTTGGCAGATCTTTAGCTCAGCAGTCATTTCTATCAGCTTACATTACATAGCTGCTTCATCAACTTCAGTTAAAACCAAATTAGCCTCAAATTAAGCCAGGATCTATACAAGAGTATCAGTAACTTAAATCAATATCAAACAACAACCTCATCTGAAGCTAGACAGCTTGCTGATGTGCTAAACAAGAATATAAACACTGAATCCAAGCAAGAGCTCCTTAAATCAGAATGGTGTCCCTGTATGTGTTTGCAATTATCTGATAAAGCTGTTCTCACTAACAGGGACAGCAGCATATCTAAGAGAAAAACTGACACGAGCCAACAGGATTTCCTGATAAACACAGATAACAATCTGTGCTGAAACACGTATTGCAAAATGACTGATTCTGGCATTTCTAACATTTCTGTGGGGAAATCCCAACACGCCCTGGAAAGAGGCCAAAACCATATAAATTCTACAGAAGTAGTTTGATTATTTAGTTTCCAAATTTTAGGGCAGCACTGTTGAGTCCCATCTTGTTGTATTTTTCCATTCTCATTGTCTTTCCACAGGAGAGTCCCAGGACTTCTCTATCTTTTCACTTTGCTTTCTAAGCTGAGCACTGAGTGTTCTTCTCCTGTGGCAGCTCTCCCACATTTGGTCTCTCCTGGCTGGGCACCTTACAGTGCAGAATAAACCATACCAAAAAATCACATTTGGTTCTCATCATGCTCCTCTTTTCCCTTTACCTGTGCAATTATATGTCCAGAACAACTTTCTATGATTTCCTAAAGATTTATTAATCTCACACACACATATATATAGAGAGAGAGAAATGTATAAAAACCAATAAATTAGTGCACTAACATTAATTGTGGGAATTTACTAGGGAGAAAAAACAAATGCACATATTCCATTATTTACTGTTTCATAATCCTAAAGATTAACTATGAGAAAATTAACACAATCCTTTTCAGCATTAATCTGTTGACCTCCTTTAGCTATCTGCTGTTTAATTAAGCTAAAGAAGCAATGAAATCCCTTCATTATCCTTCCCACTAATTTTCGGCCTCCAATATTAAGACCCAGCATGGAAGAAAGATCATAACAATATTCTCTGGTTTATTTTGCTGGTGAACTTTGGGATTCATAATGGATGAGAGAATTAAAAAAAAAAATAAAATAAAAGAGAGAGAACAAGGAACAAGAGAGAGAATGATGATCAATTATAATAAAATCATAAGTTGCTTAATGAAACAGAAGTAGTGAAGCTACAACCAGAACATCTTACAATCCTGTCCAAACTTTAAAAAATAGCATTGTCTTAGGGAGAAGATGGTGACATTCCTGGTTTTAAGTTGAAGACTCTTGCTGTCAGACATGTCCAATCTTTCCTCCAGTGGGAGAATTTGGTCAACCTATCCAGCACCTGGTAGTGAAGTGCATGTGTACAGCATTTATATTAAAAATGACACCAACTCTGTCCAGAACAGCCTCCAGAAAATGCCACTAAACAAAATGCTGTATCTATGCAGAAAGTTTCAATTTTTAAAAGTGGTTTCAACAGCTACCCAGAGGAATAACACTGCCAAAATTTAACATTATTCGTAAGAGCCTAAGAAGTGTTCATAAAAAAGTGAGGCAAGTGCAAGAGAAAAATGCCTGTAGTCAAGAAATTAAAGCTAACATCTTAAAAGATGAAAAGGAAACTACTAAAAACAAATAGTGTAATGATTTGGCAAAGGACATTCTGAGATCATTTCAAGCAGAGGGCTCAGGGTTGGATGTGACAAAGAACCACTGTGGTAAACCAGCAGTACTATCAGGCAATAACACAAACCTAAGTGCAAATTACTCCAGAAGCTCTTTTTAAGCCTTTAACATCTCTGAATCTTGCTTTCAACCCCTGCTATGACACGAATTTATTATACACAAAGAAGCATAAAGACTTTGCTCCCTGTCAGCCATCAGTGTGAGCACCAAGCACCGAGTCATGGTTAGGACCCACATCTTGAGAACACGTGTTCTGGGACCTGGGAGGCTCCTCTGGCAAAGTGGGATTTAAATGGCTCAAACAGCTTTGTTCTTACCAACTAAAACTCAAGTGTCTTGGCAGAGTGGCTGAGAAATGCTGTTGCAGCACTTCCCTACTCTAATCCTGGCAAGAGCTGCTGTTGTTGTTAATCTTTTGCTTTCCTAAGGACTAAATTCATTATTATTTTAAATAGACGTGGCAGATGCTGAACTGGCGCTATTCATGCATCCGCAAAGAGATAAGGGGCCCTCCTTTTGCCCAAGTGATGCAACTCCACTGAAAGTTAATATCCTTCAATTATGTCCATAATCCCAATATTCTCATAAATAAGATCCTTTCAACTCCTGTTAAAAAAAAAAATATTATGTAGAAAGCAAGAGAATTATTTTAAAGACAGATTTCAGATTGATCAATGTTTTATCTGCAGTCTACTACTCCTGTTTTCAGAGAGGACAGTGAGATGCTTCAGACTTAACTGCCAATATTAAATTAGATAAAAACAAGAGAGAAAAAAAGGTAACAAGAACAAAACAAATAAATGCTATGATAGAATCACGTGAATTACAGCAGAAATATTTTATCTGGCTGTAGACACTTAGGAGAAATTCTCTCCCTTTCTCTAATTATTTATTTTGTGTGTCTTTGGTTATCCTAAAGAAAGCTGCCAACACAGCACTGGCAACCCCAAGCCCTTTATTGAGGCCTATATCACAAATAACCCAATCTTTACCAGTTAAATACCTTCCTTTTAATTAACCACTCTCAAAAAAGAGAAAATTAATTTCCCTTTTGATGGAGTAATTCCTTATTACAATGCCACTGTACTTTAGATAAAGAGGCTGCTATGATGACACTACTAAATTAGGTTTACTTTTGAACCATTAATGGATAAGAAGGTTGTGTCTAATTCTCATAAACAGGAGAAGAAACAGTGTCAAAGCAAAAAACTAAGATTAAAAACTCAACTATTTCCAAAGGAAAGAAGGACAATCTTCAGCAACTAAAAAAAATAATATTACAAAGCTGAAGATGTAATTCCTATTTTAAAAATAAAGTGTGAAACAAAAAGCCAATATATGCTGCCCCATGACAAGGGTACAGCTTGTTTCCTATGAAATTATGCAGTTTCTTTTTCGTGGCACTAAAAAATGAACAACTGTTCCAAAAATTGGAGGCATTTCACTTTTTAGGCATGAGAAAAGAGGAACATCTTATTGTACTCACACCATAGTTATACCAAACGTGTAGAAACAGGGGGTCTGGAAGTTGTACTTTCTGTCTCTATAAAGGGAATATTGGGCAAATATTCTACAATGGGAAGTTGGGTTTTTTTTACATTTATGAAGAGTTAGCATGGACCTGATGGAAATTCAGATAAACAGATATTTTGGCACTCTAATATACTGGTATCTTCCATTAATTAGGTGTTTTTCTCCTAAGTAGCATCCTCTTGAGACTATTTCTCTGCCTTTATGGCCTTTGGATTGATGAAGCCACTGTTTAATGAATATCTGGCCCAAAATACTCTTTTGATATTTCTTGTTTCCTGTGTCACCGTTCCCAAACTCTGACCACCGTTCTGAGTTTCACCCTCCCACGCTGAGCACTGTTTTAATCTAAGATCAAAGGCTTCACGGACACAGTGCTGGTCTCTGGCTTTCAAAAAGCCACTGACATGTACCAGGCAAGAGATATTTTAAGGGAGACACTCACTTGAATGAAGGAGTAATGAGTTGCTGCCCATTGCAGTCCAGCCTGCACAAAAACTCCGTGTGAGTGATCAGCAAGACAGGAATGTATCTCAACTTGCTGCGTGTCATTTAACCATTATTAGATTTCAAATATAAGTCATATTTAAAAAAAAATATATAAGAAAGACCAAAACCAAAGAAAAACTCTGCAAATTGCAAAATTCTGTTAAAAACTGAAGGGTAAGTTCATGCCTTCCCAGATCCCAGCTCAGCATGCAGTGGAGGAAGATCTCATGATGAAACCTTGCATTTCTAACCCTGCAGAAATGCTTAGGCTTTGTCCTTCTCTCAGTCTAAGGTTAGGATAAATGTAAGGGTTAAAACTACACAGTGAAGTAGCTCTTTTTATGGGATTTCTTGTGGCAAAGAAATTAACACTACTTGGAATGCTGACTGGTGCTATAGGACAACCAGAGTAATTAAAACAGAAAAAAAAAAGGAAAAAAAAAAGGGAAATTTCACAAGGCTTTCCTTCATATAGCTCATTAACTCAAGCACTGGCAGGTGCCAGTATTAATTCTTCAGTTCCTTCTCCTTTATTTAGTTTCAGAAATAAGCCTGACTAAACACAGTTGAAAAGAAGCAATGGTGCAGGCTGCAAAGGCTTTGTAATTAACACCAGAGAGAGACAGATGAGAAAGTGCTGACTGCATATTACAGCATCTGAGATCACACCACACCAAAAGAGCTGCCCAGCAAGAGAAAACCAGCAAACTTTGTAACAGAAGCATTAGTGCTGAGTGAAAAGAGGACTCTGATTTATTTCTGCATACATCAATTAAAAACCCTCATCTCCTCAGGCTCTTACAAAGCAGAGGGACCTCAAGTGACAGCAACTCTCTACATCCACCCAGGAACCAAAAAAAAAACCCCACCCCAAAACAAAATCAATCAAATCATATGTCTGTGGTTTAGCTGGGATGTCAGCATATTTTTTAAGATTTCACTGCCAGCCATCTCCAATTTATCTCCACTGACTGGGCACTGAAGCTGTCGCAGGGTAGATTGTAAACCTGCTCAAAATACATCAAACCCCTTGCAAAACAACCAGAAGTTCATCAGGAGAAGAGATGTTTTCATATATCATGCCAGCTGGGCACCCTCATCACATAAATCACCCCAAACTTTTAGCCATTTCACAACAAAGTTTCTTTCTCTTTGCTGCCAGTAAGTGACAGAGTTATGAAGTGCAGCAAATGATCCTTGCACATAATCTCATGCAATGTTGCACTTCTAGGTCCTCAGTGGTTTAATAACAGCCTAAGTACCTAAATTGCCTAAAAGGTGTCTTCAACGTAGAGTCTCATACGGATCTCATTATTCAAATATTCTGTGAAAAATTCTATTGTTTCCTCCCCTTTCCTCCAGGCTTGGGCTTTTGTTCAGGACTAAAAGTGCCTTTATTAACATCTCTGAATATGCACCAAACTGTTCTGCATAATTAGTTCTGTGGGTTTAGGAAATCATGATTTTTCTCCAAGCCAGGCATCCCTCAAGTGCCTCAGGAATGCTAAAGGAAACAGTTTGTTGTGGAACTGGGATGTTTGCAAATGCTCTGTCCTTGGGGAAAGGTGAGGATTAGAGTTCTCAGAAGTGACAAGTGCCAATAATTGAAGATTAGAGATAAACTGCTAAAGGTATCTCCTCACAACACGGGACCTGGGGGGTTGGTTTGCTCACTGCACCAAACATTTTGCCTCTCAAATAAATAACTACAAACTCAACAACAACAAAATCGAGTCCATCATGGTCGTTGACTTTAGTCTGAGTCTCTGAGCATGCCACTTAATTTCATTCATTTTCCCAGCTCTGAAACGAAACCTTCAGATGCTTCTGAGATGCCCTGTCTTGTTAGCATGAATCTTTAGGATTTCTTGACACTGAAAGGGTTTATCTGTGAAAAATCCTTCTTGAGCTTAAGGTGCTTTTTAAGCTACTAACATTTGCAAGAAGTAGCTTGATTTATTTAAACTCTACTAGACCTTTATACACCCAATTACACTCTCTTACGTGGTCAAATGCCACAAATTGGATAGTCTCATGGATGATGCAAAAAGGACCTATTCCTTTTTCTTTTTATCACCTTGAAAAGTTACCAAAATGTGCAGCAATCCAGAAAATCAGTCAGGATTCCAAAGATTTAGCTTCCAAAGCAAAAACTTGGGCTGGTAGGCTACATCCCATCTCACATTATATTCCCGTGAAAGCAAAAGCCTTATAAGCTTCATGTGAGCAGAAGTTGAACTTGAAGAGACAACATTTATCCTTTCATAAAAATAATTCTATTGAAACCCACTCAATCATACACATATTCCAAAAATATGCTGAAATGTGTTTTAAAAAATTTTCAGATAAAATGTTGTAAATTATACTCAAGTACAAAACAAACCTACCACCCATTCCCCAAGAAACAGCTTCAAAAATGACAGGACCAGTTAATTCAACTCCAGAATTCAGCTTTGCTTAGGGATAAGGCAGAGCTCTTCTGTATTAAAATACAAACCTTTACCAGCAGACTCAGCAAGACTCACAGTTCAGCACAGGCACAACTTTTTATTTCTTTATGTCTTCATAAAAAGAACTGATCAAAATCCTCAACATTCTTTCTAAGGAACGCCTTCCTAAGATGATAGCTGTGAACTGTCACCATATTTTTGTAAATGCTTTGAAATAAAAGACGAGGTTAAAAGCTTTTCCCCAGTTCATAGACAGTGGTAGAAACTCCTGCAGACCTCTTGACACCACATATTTTACATCTGACACAATGACAAGTTTTCTGATGTTTAAGCTGAGGTCTTAATTTTCCACCAAGTATTTACACCAGAAAGACCCCGTGGCTCTCTGAAGGGTCAGCTGGAGCAAGGCCACGTAAAACACACATTCAAAGGCTTCTGGAACACCACAGTTTCATTTTTGAGTGAAGAAATATTCACAGTTTTGTCTTGGGGTGTGATACCACTCCTGTGTGTGGCTGTGGGGTGTTCTGAGTGTCCACAGAGAGATCGGATCAACAGCTCTCTCCCCCCATAGGAGGCTGCAGAAACATTGCTTTAAAAATCACCTTTTGCACGGCATGCCACTTTTTGGAAAACAATTTTCTTCATAAAAATCATCTTCTTAGGAAAAGGTACATGGTGACAACCTCATGGAAAATGCATTAATGTTCCAACTAATTCTCAGCTATTAAAACAGAATTTTCACCCAGTTAGACCACTCTGAGGGAATCACACTAAACTGAAAACCTGAAGACAACCATTCTATATCGCTCTAGTCCAGTGAGCAGATAAAATGCACTGCACTGCTACTCCTGTACCTGTGATACCAGCAAGGCTGCCAATTCAATAAATCAAACAGTGTAGTGAGGTTTCAGCCTCTGACACTGAGGGAAAAGAAAAAGGCTTTAATGCTGAAAGGAATGACAAAATATATATATTAAAAAAAAAAAGACCACCCAAAAAGTTTGATTTTTTTTTTTCTTTTTTCCCCTCAGGTCTCTATTGCCACTGCACTGCCACAGGCCTTAAAATTATACCATGCACACACACACTGACAATTACATACTCTAATACCAAAACATCATCCTAACTTTGTCAGATTTATAAAAAAATAGCATTTTCCCTCCATTAATGATGAACACATTTGTCATAGCCAATCATGGAGTGAGAGGCACCTAATTCATAATGAGCTTTTCATTCCAAACATCTGCCTAAACGGATGCCAAACACAATTCTGGGTATGTTCAGTGTTTAACTGATAAAATGCCTTCTGTGACAGAAATGAAGCACTGTGGTGCTGTGCCCTGTTGGCATTTACAGCCCTTTCCATGGGCCACCTTAAAAAGCTGTGGAGAAAATGAAATGTGATGTACAGAGCAGGCAAACACAGTGATCTTTGTATACAATGAGCACCATTTTTCCACCATTATATTCTTGAATGCCTGCACCAGCAACATTTATTCTGCAAGGAACTGGGAGACAAAACCTTACACTTGGTGCAGTTGCAGTGGCAAAGACTGGAACAAAGCTCCAGTGTCACAAGTCTGAAATAATGTCCCACAGTTTGCTGCTAAAATACTGCTTTTGTAAATTTCTTTGCATTCATGTAAGCACATGGGCGTGCTGCAGTGGTTATAATCATATTTATGGTTAGAGGTGGCTTAGAAAGCTCTTTGATCACTGTAAATTACGCAGGGTAAGTCTGGGATCTTTGGCCAGCTCTTGAATATTATCTCCTTTATAAGGATGGGAATCTACAAAACCACATCAATGTCGGGTTCCTTGCCCCTTGAAGCCCAGAGATTCTCCGTTATTTCTTAGCTCTGGGAGAAAAGGAAAGGATCCTGGCATGCCTCACTCTGGTTTCTGATCAAGGTTTGAGAAAGATGTGCTTTCCTGATGTCGCAGAGCTATGGTTTGGGCATGAACTCTGCATGGTTTCAGCTGGATCTCTCCAGCACATTGTCCCCAGCAAGCCCTAAACCCTGTACCATGGAACTACCAGCTTGTTTAAGCTGGTCCATACCAAATTATTTCACCTGAGGGGTCACTCGCTCACCTGTAATCTGACATCTTCTACTCACATTTATCAGGTCTAGGAAAAACAAACTGCTTGGCTACTCCTGTCAGAGCCAAAGCAGGGAAGCTGTCAATTCAAGATCCTGAGATCTTACAAGGTACACAAAAATAATCCCTGTTTGAAGCCCAGCTACCACAGGTAGAGCCTTTTAACCTCTACTGACCAGTACCAGAGTCACACCACACTTGCTGTAAAGAATACAGATGGTGCATCATAAATAGCACAAGCATGGTTTGAAAATCTATAATTCATCTCAATTGCGAGTTAAAAGAATGATTTCTCGACAGTACAACAAACACTTTCCCATTTTGGCTTCTGAAAATGCACTTAGCACCTGCACAAACAGAGCTTTTGCTTGAATCATGGCCATTTGATGGAGTTATGTAAGGTAGCCAGTGCCAGGACAACTGGCACATTTGCATTTCATACAAATCACTTGTGCTAAGAATATGCTCACACATCTAAAAAAAAAGCAGAAATAGAGAAAAGAAGCAACTCATCAGTACAGATCACATTAAATGGCATCCAGGCACATCACTATTAATGTTCAAGCCATTGCTATCCATCCACATAAGAGCTGGGAACCACAGTCAGGGTACTGGGAAAGAGCCAGAGGGATTCAGCTCTCCAAAGGATCCCAGGGAGCCACAAACTCAACCACACAAAGGATTTATCCATGAGATTCTACTTCTCACCTTTTAAAGGGAAAAAAAAAAAAGAATAAAAAGAAAGATATAATAAAGCCATTATTAAACAGATCACCCAGATAGCCAGAATAAAAATAAATATTTTTGTCTCCCAAAACATCACCTATGACATACTTCACATTAGGATCTTGTACAAGCCACTTCAGAGAAATAAAAACCAAAAGATGTTATTCTTTGATGAGTGGAAGACACAAATCCCAACCATATTTAATTACAAAGGGTGTTCTTACACCAAGCAAGATGCCAGAACCAAATATTTAAACTGATCATACATATCAAGAAAAGCATTAAGAAGTTTAGAACTAGACAAAAGCAAAAAATACTTTGTGCTAAGCTTTCTCTTTTTCTGTCCTGCAGGATAACCTGGGAATTAAGCTCAGAAGACTCTGGAATGTATGTTGAAAATAAACTATATTGAGGCTTTCAATACCATTCAAAACTATTATTGTACAACTCAACTATTATTTGTAATTGCAGTGGTTTAGCCATTACAAAACTAAATCCGAGACTTGACCAGAAAAATAAACACAACTCTTCACTCTTCTGGAGCATTTTATCAGTGTTATGACTCACTGATAACAGGAAAGTTTCCCAAGAACTAGAGAATAAAATTTCCCAAGTAGTTTTAGATGTTTTTGTTTACAAATGCAGTTTAAAAACCATTTTAATAGCATTTACGTCAATTAATTTTTCAATTTCAAACCATTACAGAGTGCTGAACATCACTGGAGAAGGTCCTGGAAGGAATACCTATAAAAGAGATGCACTGAGGACTCAGAAATTCATGAGGAGAAGAGTATGGATTACCTCATGTCCATAACAATTCTTTTCATGTCCATGTGAGTCATCTCACAGCTTTTATCTAAAGAACATCATTTGTAAAATCAAGCCTAATTAGAGATTTAGGAACAAAAAACTTTCCTTTTATTGGTAATCTGGAAAATAGAACTCAAAAGTAATACTAAACTTGGCACACCAGGTTACCATAAAAAACAACAATTCTGTATCCTCTCTCTCCCGAGTTTTCACAGTGTGTTCAGTCATCAAACTTCCTCTAAAGCAGAACAACTCTGATGCAAGACAGGACAAGGCAATCTAACCACCCTCTTCACAAAAAGCAAAAAAAAGACAAAGTCAGGCTGACACTCCATCTAGAAACATCTCTCCCAGATTGGTATACTGGATGCAAAAATGGAAAATGTCCTCAAATCAAGCTTTTTAAACTTCTAATTTTAAAATGAAGCATTGATTACTTGTCAGTCTTATTCGTTCTTCACAAGACATTAGCAGAAAATTTATTAGGATATTCAAATCCTAACTCATTGCATAATGAGAAGCAAATTTGCAAAGAGTTTCAAATAAATAACTTATAGGAGTACTGGATTTCATGTATCATTTTGGCGTAGATATTTTCTTTTGAAACAAAAACTTTAAAAAATTGTCATAATTTTAGGAGCTCCATTTACTACTAAGTTAATCCCAGAGTGGGTCAGGTTGGAAAGGACCACATCAGGTCCAGCCTTCCTGCTCAGGCAGGGCCATCCCAGAGCACAGGGCACAGGATTCCATCCAGAGGCTTCTGGAAGATCCCCAGTGAGGGACACTCCACAGCCTCTCTGGGCAACCAGTTCCAGTGTCACCTGCACTGTAAAGAAGTTTTTCATATTATTCTCTTCATTTAAGAAAGTTAAACCAGTGTATAGTCATGTCTAAATATCACCTTATCAGCATCTGTAACACATTTAGGAATGTTTGCAAGAGAATGGTGTTCAGACACGTGGGACTGAGGCAACCCCTAGGAGATGAGGTTTGCACACTCCCAGCAGCAGGCGTGGGCATCTCCACCTCCATGGAATCCCCACTGCTCCCTCTAAAGCACACGGAGTTTGTGCCAAGCAGGACATGCTGTAAAAGCCAACCGCCTGTCCCTCTCAAATCTGTGTCAACAGAGTCATCTTTATCTTCAGCTTTTGTAAAAACAATAGCTCCACTGCCTCCACAGACATCTGAAGGCAAATAAATGTACAGGGGGAACTGAGAGAGAACGATCTGAGTTAGCATTACAGACCAACACTGCAGAAGAGATATTTTTAGTTGCTTCTCAGTTGAGAAGAGTGAGCCCCTCATAAATGCTTTAGCACCAAAGACAATCTGCTCACCAAAGTAGCAGCAAGATTTCTTGGATGCTGAGCACCCTGGGGCAGGGAGGAGGCTTTAAAACCTGAAAGAAGGCCACTTTGCATTTTCTGTCACTCTTTTAGAGACATTTGTACAAGAGGGCATTTTCTTTGTTGTGTACCTGTGGTAGCTGAGACACCGCAGTGGATGGAAAATGCTTTTAAGGTGATGCATTCAGTCAGAGATGGAGCAAGGCATCCAAGAAACCTCTATTTCCACTTGCCAGCTGCAACTTCTCTTTTCACCACCTCCTCCTTTTTATCACTTCTACATGCTAGAGCTAAAACTGGGTTTCTGGAGGCGCTCAAAGCTGGCTGCACTAACCACTGCCAGCAGCTCAACTTCAGATGTTCGAACAGCTCACAAAAATCAGCTGGCTGCAAATAGGAAATACCCACAGAATAGTTAATTCCCAGACTCCAGAAGAATTTAAGTGCCTGCAGAAAATCAGTAAATGAGTAAATCAATAAAGGAATGTCTGTTCAGTCTGGCTGGAATTGTAACATACCAACCTAGGAAGGCAGTACAAAAAAACCCAAACAAATGAGTAAAAGACAATGAAGGCTTTAGTGTCTGTGTCCTGAAGGCAACATTTACCCATCAAAATAGTCATTATTAATGGTAGAGCTCACATAACTCATGAGAAGTATACTTTGACAGAAATTTTGTACAGTTTTGGCACAGAGGCTTTGTTCAAAAATAGATTTTACCATGACAGATGTCCTCACACGTTTCAAAACCCAACAGTTCCTACATGCAATTCCAGTGATAAGGAGCGAAGAAGAAATGGTGTCAATCAAACCCTGCATTCCAGCTATTGTACAACTTGCACAGCATATGACTATCACTTTGCTAGAGATCAGTTTCTAAAACTCTGCGCTGCAGGATCATTTCTGCCTCGTGCTGCTGGGGTCTCAGCTGGATTTCTTGTGCTCTTTGACATGTAGCTATTGAAAACAGCACAAAGTGAATGCAAAGCAGTTCATAAAATATTACCGGTGTCACACTCTTCTCTCTCTCCTTCCTGGAGTTTATAATGGCATAAAATGCATAGTATGTGCAGTCCCACCTAGATCTCTATAGGTTAATAATATTTTTTCCCTTTTCCTTTACCAGCACATTACAACACTCAATACTTTTCTTGGTCAAAACACCAGAAACTGAACATCAAAATTGCAGGTAGTAATTCGAACATAAAAAATATTAAGATGGCAGGTAAATATTCAATTATAGACTGCTTTTATTCTGTGAGGTAGAAACTGATTGATGAAACTCAAGATGAAGGTCTAGCCTTTCTTGTGCGCTGAAGATTTCCAGAACTAAAATCTGCATCCCAATATAAATCTACTACTTGAAATGCTAAGAATGGGTAACTGTTCCAGTAAGTTTTTGATTCAGTTGCTGTTTAACCTCCACTTTACTCAAGCTGTTTTAATTCAATTTTTGTATGAGAAAGAGAAAAATTATTTGAAGTGATGTTTGGTTAGGTTTGCTATTTCACACTTGGAGAAAAAAAAGTTATGCCTAAATTCCTGAAACAACTGATCCCTGGAGTCTGATCTCCTGCAGTGCATCCTCCCTCTGGGAGAAGTTCTGGAGGAGGTGTACTCACTTATTTTAGATCTGAAAGAGTCTTTTAAATCCTGTGGAAGACCATGGTTAGTCAGAAAACCTCTGCTGAAAAAGCAGTGCATGATGAAATTACCAGCCAGAACACTACTTCCAAAACCAACACAGCTTCACTGTTTCCCTCCTTTAATTTTTGTCTTCAACTTGCATGTGTTGCTCTGAGGCTAAACTTCCCAAAATTTTGGTTTTGCTGGCTGCCCATGGCATGAAGAAGAACCAAGGGGTCAGGTTCATCAACATTGCAAATATACCTGTGGTTTCTAGCCAATAATTCCTACATAATTTTACTTGGTTCCTCTTTTAGGTTGTTGATCAAAAGGATAAAAAACATACAGGGAGCACTCTACCACTTTCACTCACGCAGGGTAGGTGGGTATCGACCTGAACTGCAACCATTCCTAACAGCTCCTCTGATGAGACTCAGAAGAAAACCAAAAACATCTGAAACCCAATCACAGACACCAGACACTCTGGAAAACAGTCATTCCCTCCAGGACAGCTCCCTCAGCCGAGATCGATCGGGATAGAAACATCACTTGTCTCTGCTGAAGTGCTTTGATTTGTGTGAGCTGTACAACAGGCAGCAGAGACAAGATGACAATGTGTCCCTGCTCTGCTTCACCAGACCCTGGCAGCCTTCATATTGATCTGGAATTAAATCTGAGCAGCCCTCCCTGCACTGCTGTTGTGAGGATGCAGACGTGCTGTCTAATGCAACACTCACCTCTCTACAAAGGTCTCGGCTTTCTAGACATATCTGTTTCCATTTCTGTGGAACAACTTACTTTTTGTGAGACTTCTGTGAAATAGAATGTACTACTGAAAGAATTCCAGAAGCATTTTCAGAGATTGAATAATAAATAGCATAAGTAATGCTATTTATTAACACATTTAATGCCACTTCATGCTTTTACAGGTCAGGACTACCTTTTAGGTTTCTCTTAGTTTGTCCTGTCCTTGCCAAAGAATGGAACACAGTAGGTCCAGACACCTTGTCTTACTAGGTAACAATAAAATCCTTTTGGGCATTTTATTAAGTCGATGTAATATATACTGAGAAGGAAAAAAAAATTCCTTAGGGAATTTGAGAAAAAAAAAATAGTGGTTAGTAACTTTTAATTCTGAAATGCAAGAATAGGATAGGAAAAAAATTAATCTAGAGGTAATTTAAATTTGCAAAACAGTGTCATTGTCAAGAAACAACACTTGCATTGATTTAAAAGGAATGAGGCACACTTACTGCATTAAAGCAATATATTCTTCTCCTTTTAAACCATGCCATTTAAACCAAACCATTGAAAAGAGAATATTTTTTCCATCTTGCAGGTAATTATGCTTGAGATGCTAAACAGTATTGCTAATTGCCTCCGTACTCAGTACTCATGACTTGGCATCTTATCTGGTTTTAAAAGCCTTTAACTGTAGCTTAAGCTAAAAACGAATGAGGACAGCCAGCAACACCTAAATGGCATAATACACCCCTCAGGTATGCTGTAGAGGAGGTTCCTTTTGCACAAAAACCTCTGCACTTCTGTAGGAAACAACTGAAGATGAATGCCCTCATTTAAGAAACAGTGGGATGTCACTTGTGATCAATTAGCAAAAATCCTCTGTGTACAACTGGCTGACACACCAGCTTATTTCACTGAACACTGAGCAAATTGAGCCATTCCTCTGAATTTTCAGCTCCATTTAGTCTAGGCATTTATTAAACTGATCTTTAAGCCCTCAACCAATCATCTATGGAGATCTCTTTAAAAGGAGAGTATAAAATGAATTAATGATGGAAAGCTCATGATGTTTCTTTTCTAAATTAGGCATATCTGGTACTTTATCTGTAAATATTATAGTACAGCAATTGTACCTCATTGACCTTTGCCATCTTGTCCCTGAAAGACAAGCAGAGTGTAGCTGTTGTAGCAGACAGGTCTGCACAACCTTTTAAGGATATTGCTCACCGCTTGGAGAAGAATCTATACCTGACTGATAACAGTTTGCTTTTTAGTTAGAAACGGCCACTTTTATCTTAACAGAAAGGGATACATTTCATTAGGAAGAAGGTCACTCTTCCCAGTTACAAACGTATAAATAAATAACAACAGAAAGCATCTTGCCCTTCGTCAAAAACCTTTCAGGCTTTGACTTTTAAGAGGTGCAAAATGGACTGAAGGCAACTCACTCCTAATGAATATTGATGTCAGATAAACATCTTGAAAGTGCCTTTGAAAGCCTGCATAAATAGTTTCACTTAGTTTGGTCTTAGTTTTAATAAAACTGCTTATTAAAAAAAAAAAAAAGGAAATCTGAAAGCCACACAAGACAGCACTTGTGGGAGGAATGACCTCTCAGACCGTGTTCTCTGCATCACAGAGCCCCACGAAGGCTGATGCCAGATCCTGCAGCCCTTTCTATCCCTAAGAAACTGCAATCACTGAGGAAAGATTCCTTTATGAATAAGGGCAGCAAATAGCAATGATAAAGTAAACAGGTTCCACATTTCAGTTCCTTGCTGACATTAAGTGAAATTTATCTCTGTCTCACCTGGGAAGCTCTTTAGCTGCTCAAAATAGCAAATGACAGCAACATCTGGAGTCAAAGCATCCCTTTATCAAATCTTGCACCGTATTCTTTGTTAAAAGATTACTTGATGGGGCTCAACCTTTTGGGTTGCAAATATCCCATACTTAAATGTACTGAGCAGAATATTTTAACGGCAACTGTAATAGTTTGGTTGAGATATTCATGTCATCACATGAGCTATCCATGTCATTACATGCTGTTCTTCCACATTTTATCCAAGCATGAGTTTGCTCATATCCACCACGGCAAAAGACAACAGATAATACAGATACTATACGTGACACCAACCAGAATCACAAACCAACTTTCTGGCAGAGGAAATCAATGGGGAACCTGGAATGTCCTCCCGCTGGGCCTACACATGGTATTGCACTCAGTGAATGAAAAACTGGATTGTTTCACTGGAACAAACACAGGGAGCAATGGGAACCCAGAGCTGCAGAAGTTTTCATTTAATGAACTAGGTACACTAATCATGTTCCCATAACTCAGCCTGACAGGCTGACTTCCCACCTGAAAGAAGGCAGCTTCTTCAACCTGAAACCACCTACAGAGCCAACCACATGCTCACTGCTGCCTTTATTCCAGAGGTATGGCAGGCCTGGATACTGCTGGGGAACCAGCAGAGCACTGGAATAAAATCAGGCAATATGTCTTGAATCATGCTCCAGCGTGCTTGGGATTAGGAACACACCTTCAAAAAGGGAAAGGTGGCCAAGAAAAGTTACCACAAATCTGTCTTCAGGGTGATCTTCATTCAGCAGCAAAGCTGACAAAGTCCATTTTAAAAGGTTTCAGGGGAATTAAAGGATGTTATTACAAAGACACATTGTAAAAAGTATAAACCCAGTGTGAAGCTTCTAAAAGCAAAACCAAGCACCATTTGTGAATCTTTTTGTTGTTGTTGTTTTCACAGTGAAGCATGAACTGATACCTAGAAAAATAAGGTGCTGCTACTCTTCACATAAAGATTAAGAACTTTGTGAACTGAGCTGAAACTTCCAGAAACAGCATTGTTTGAATATCAACTGTATTAGGCTAGCAAAAAAAAATGATGCTGTGAATTTCTTTCTCCAATTTGTGTTTAGTTTTACCAAAAGTTCAGGTTTGTAACCTTCTCCTCAACTCCAAACCATTTTTCATTGACAAGTCACTTTCTTTCCCATTAGAAAAGGGCAGAAAGAAGTGTCATGCCCTGAAATTAGACCAAAGCTTTGAAAATATGAACTGGCATGACTGGTTGTTCTTTCTAGAACAGACACTATTCATAGTTTAAAAAAATTATAAATTCTGCTCTCTTTCTTGCCTGACTTCATTGTCTCCTTATTTTTCAACCTTTATTTTATGTACTCCAGGAGCTCTTGCTCTCTACAGCTCTGATTCAGGAAGTGTGTTTAAAATATACTTTAATTTAAGCACGTACCTATATCCTTAGGGGCAAGGCATATATTTAAGTGCTATTCTAGATGAATGCCTTTTTCCCTCCTCTCTGCCATTTTTATCCCCTGGAGGGTCTTTACCAGGTGAAACACAGATCCAATTGTGTTAATCCAACTAATTTACGGTTTATTCAGACAGGATCAAGACAATTCTAAACCCCCTGCTGCTTAAAAACTTCTGTCTTTTATCATGTTGTTACTGCAAATTAGTATTAAATGTAGATGAACTAAACAGGTATTTAATTTCTGGTCTTACACAGTTGGAAAAAAAAGGTAAACAGCACTGAACTGTTGCCATTAAAGGAATAAAATTAAAAAGGAAGCCCTTTTTGATCTTAGGTCCCTAAAATCTGGAGAAATAAAGATCCATATTTGAAATGTGAAGTGCTAAGAAATTGTAAAAAGCTGACAGCTCATTACTGCAAAACAGTAAAAAGCTCTGTGTGAAAATCTACAAGGTATGTGTAAATGCTTCCATAATTTAAAAAGAGTCAGGAGAAGGTGATAATTTTAAATGCAACTATTTGCTAGCAATATTATCACTTTCTGAGATGTGACCACAGCCTTGGAACCGTTATCCTGACAGGCACATTAATGCAAACACTTGCTTTGAGAAATTGTTGGCTCATATTCTTACTTCATCATCTAATCATAACCTCGCTGCTAAGGAAAATACAAACCCCCAGACAAGTGCTTTGCTCCTCTGATGTGAGGTGAATGCCACTTTAAACAGCTCCTCCTGTCCTTTCTGCTGAAGCAAAGGATGCTCATCTAAAAATGGGGAATTTGCATATTTTTAAGATGTTCAATTCTGTGTCTTTCTGAAATAGACAAGTGTTGCTTCTTTGCTCAAAAATAAGCAGCCTGAAACTTTGACATTTTGGAGGTTTTTGAGTAAAACCATTACTTTCATAGCTGTCTGGAATGAAATACAGCCCAGATTTGTGGCTCATGAACTTGCCCCGATTTTTTTTCTATCCACTTTCTTAAGGGATTATTTCGAATTTTAGCCTCCCATTCAATGACAAAAATACCTCAGCTAGAAAATCCACAGTGGAACCTTCCCTTGAACACTAGGGCCTGTTTTTCCCAGGAAGAGATGACCCTCAGTTGCTGAGCCTGCTGATATCCTGCTGTACAACAAATTCCAGCCTATAAAATTCCAGAGGAAGAAAGGTCAGTTCATAGGACAAGCAGTTAAAAAATGTTGTGGCCTTAAAGGCTGCAAGTTTAATCCTTCAATGCAATGCTCACTAAATAGAAGAAGAGAGAGCACATAGTGGAAAAAAAGCTGCTGTTACAGCCTTAGCCAAAACATGATCTCCTGGAATCCCTGTAACAATCCATGTTCACATTTTGCAAATTAAACAGTAACTATGAAAACAAGCTTGAAATAACATATCTTAAATCAGAGTTTCCATTTCACTTAAGTGCTTGCACTTTGTTAAACGTCAGGGACAGAGCATGGCCATTAACTGCAGCAACATCACAAGTGCACCCAGTAAAAACTCAGCTGTAATTGCTTGAGAGAAGAAATAAATTTCAGACCAAATATTTTACTTCAGACAAAAAAAAAAAAAAAGAAAAAAGAAAGAAACAAAGACCTGTCAGATGACAGAGGAGAAGAACAACAAGGCTTTTGAAATATTCATGCTGGACGTGAACTGTAGCACTTATTTGGGAACAATATGTGGGGAAGCAACAGGGCAAGAATTTAAAGTTTACAGATTAAAATTAATTGTCTTTCTTGACTCTTCAGTTTAAAATAAATAAAAATATTTATTGCACAATATTTGCCAGATATATGTAAATGCATCTTTGGTTATTTTATTTTTCTAACAGGGAGTAAAATTACAGTGGTCTGGATTAGTACCACAGCTGCACTCCCTCAGAACATCAGTGCCTTATAGATATGCCTTTTAATGCAGAATGCTCTCTTTAGTGTTGCAGAAAAAAATATACATGATTTCCTGAATTCTGTGGGAACTTTGGCTTCCTGAGAGCACCATTTAGCTTTAGTCTCATAAATCTTCCTACCAAACGCAGAAAGCTCAGGAAAATTCACTCTTACTTAATCAAACTTATCAAATAAGGCCTTTTTAAAACAACATCCAAGCAGTTCAGCTGGGTCTCTACCCTTCACTGCTGCTTTCGGCTCCTGCTATTTTTGGGGTTTTTTTTTAAATTTACATGTGAAACCACGGCATCAAAACCAGAAGGGCGCAAGTTACCTTTGCACGTCCTGTTACTCAGCCTTTTATCAGACGGTGTAAAAGACACACAATAACACTCTCCTCGCCGGCAGGCAGCCATCTAAAGCAAATCTCTCGCCCTTACTCCCCTCGTGACTGGGAATGGCCTCCTCTGGGAGCACCATTTCGGGGCGGGTGGGATGGATCGGTGACCCAGGAGGGCTGGATGTGGGGCCGCAGCACGGCGCGTGGCTCCCCGCACACCGCCGCCTCAGCCGGGCCCTATCCGAGAGCCTTCCAAAGCAGCACGGCGCTCCCGTGGCTGCAGGTCGGGTGGGGTCACCATTACCATCACAAAACCCCATTGTTCCTCGCTTGTAATTCGGACAGGGGTGGCCGAAAGCGGCAGGAGCGACTTTGAATTCGCCGGAGTGAGGCTGGGTTAGGAAAAGAAATTTATGGCAGGCGGCTCAGAGCGCTGGGTTCTGAAAAAGTTCTCTGCCGCTCCCGCACGTTTTCTGTGCGCATTTGAATCGTTTCCAAATGAAACAATTCAAATGCGCACAGAAAACGTGCGGGAGCGGCAGAGAACTGGTTTTTTCCTTTCAAGTGGTTGAAATTGATTGTCCTCAAAACAATGACAGCGTCCACGAGCCAGTGGCAGCCTCCTAAACACGGCTCAGTGCTGGAAGAGATGCGCAAGAACAAATTTCCAGCGCTTACATTTAATCCTCTCCGAATTAGGCATGAAGCAGTTTGCAGTCTTGCTGTGCTTCTCAAGTCCCTTCAATAAAGAGGTAGTCTATAACTCATTATAAACAATACTCAGAACAAAGAGAAAGGGGGGTAAAAGAAAAAGAGACATTTCCTCCTCATGTCCCATGGTTCTCAAGGGAATTTTCATGTAAGATTATAACCATTTACAATAGCCTTAGTTTTAACAGTGAAAGTATCCTATTAGCTCTTGGGAAGCCCTGTTGGGACTTCAAGCAGCAGGTTTTGAAGTTACTTTTTGAAGTTTGCAAGCATCACTGTGCAAAGGCTAAAACCATCTAGAACAACTTAAACATTCCCATTTCACTTAGCATTAATTTAGCAATATCAAGGATTGCGCTACGAAAACTGTGGAGAAATTAATTTGTTTATGATAAACATTTGTTTATGGTTTTTTTCCTTCTCACTCTAAGAAAGGTTTCCTGAAAACCTTGGACAGAGCCAAAGCTTTCATTGTTCAGTTATCACTGACTGCGCAACTTTCACTTTAGAATACTGTGTTCCCAAAGAAGGATCCTGGTTTTTTATTCC
>VZRV01010993.1:118611-185580 GCA_013398115.1 Falcunculus frontatus | reverse complement strand
CAGATTACAGTATTTTTAGGAATAGAAAATGTGGCTGTGTGAACAAAGAAAATATCAGTAAGTCACTACCCACAGATAGCCACAGCCAAAGCCTTTTCATAATCTTTGTTCATCCTTTTGAAAAACATCATTTTAGCAAGATAAATCTTCTTCCAGAGGAAGGTTCACTCGTTAAAGGGATCACCTGCAAAAATACTAAAAATAGGTTTCCTCTCTTGAATGCAAGGCCCAGGAACATTACACAGCTTTCCTCTGTTATCTCAGTCATTATTAAAGTATGGATATGCTTGACACCTAAATATTTGTAGAGGAAAAAGAAAGGGAAAAGGAGCAGCAGACAGACATTCTATGAACCGGGGAGAGAACAGCTGCAAAAGGGACCAGAAAAAGTAATGATGCAAGGCACAGTCGTCACTGAGAGGCCTGACAGAGCTCCTTCCTTTTTCTACCCCTATGTGAGCCCATCATGTTATTTGGGCATCACAAAGAGAAACTAAATTGCAACTGCAGTGCTCTCACCACAATAGGGAACATTAGCTCCTTTGTGGAGATGGAATACTGAGGGCCAAAAAAAAGTCACCAAAACCATCTGTAGAATATGGGAAGGGGATTTGGTAGAGCTGCTCAAACCCTTGACAATAAAGCACTTTTCTTCTGAAACAACAGCAGCTTGGCCATTAGCATTTCAGCACAAGCTAAAAACGCATAATTCCGTGCCATTCTGGGAGTGAAAGAGAGCAGGGTTTGGCAGGGCTTTTTCTGACTCAGCCTAGTTAATACCAGCAGTGGGAAGGGATTCAAGTGTTTTCCTTCCAGTGATTCTGCTGGCAGAAACGTTGGCATTTTTGCCAAGCTCTAGATGCAGAGAAAGGCAGGAAGTTGTCTTCCTGCCTTGAAGCTGCCCCATTCCAGCCTCAGGTGTATGAATTACACAGGAACTCATTGGAAGTAGGAGTAATCAGCACTGAGGAAGACAGAACAAGTAGGTCTTATTTCATATCTAGCTCAGACATTTCTAAATTTGTCATTAAAAATTTTTGCTATGGATTTCCTTCCTTTCTTTTTTTTTTTTTTTCTTAATTATTAGAATGACTATGGAGCAATTGAAAGTGAAATACTTAATGCCATAAGCATGCTGGTCAGTTTTTGAATGGACTTCACAGCTCCATTCCATAGAGAAGATCAGTAAAATGTCTAAACAGTTTCCACAGATGCATATGACTGAAATAAAATATCGAGAATGGTCCATTAGAAAATTCTTAGCACAGTAAAATAAATAAATCCCTTTGAAGAACATTCCTCACCTATTTTAACAAAGAGAGGCTGATATTTGGAGGGTCTGGATTCAGCCCCAAGTAGCTGTGAGAAATAAGAGGGGAGTGAAATTCTTCTGTCAAAATGCAGACCACATAACTCTCAAGCCATCAGAGATTTTCCCCAGCCTCATTTCTGGTTTTATTCAAGGATTTGGATCAGTCTTATAAAATATCTTGAAACTGGTGTAAAGAGTGACTTCATAGCAGAATTATGCCCTGCATTCACACCAATGCTCCTGCAAACCACTGAAGACTAAGAAGAGGTGCAGAATCAATGCCTACAAGCAGTGAAACCTGAACACTTCGATTTTTCACATTCCTGGCTTATGAGGCTTCAGGCAATTCAGTTTATCTGTAAAAAGAAACCAGCTGGCAGCCAGAAAACCCCTGGGTTTTGCACTTGAGTCCCTCCTTCTTTATCCATAGGCGCCACAGTCCAACAGGTAGCCCGGAGGCTGCCTGTGGATAGGCAGGATGCCTCCTTCTCCCTGCAGCCAGGAGGCCCTGAGAGGGATAGAAAGAGGGTTAAGGATGACTCTGTGTCCCAGAAAAGGGAGGCAGACAAAAGGCAGGCAAGGCTGTGGCAAAAGGGGCAGAAAGGACACCAAACACCCCTGCACAGCATGGTACCAGCTTTGCTTTCCCCTATTTCAGACTATTCCCTGATCAGAAATGGGTACAAAACCCATGTCACAGGTCAGATCTAAGAAGCTAAAACAGGTACTAAAGAAGCCTCATGTAAGGCCCGAGGTAACAGCACGGAAAGTTTCACCAAAGCTGCTAAAGGATGAACCAGAGCCCATAAAAACAGCCAGAGCCAAACAGACCAGGATATTCCTGCTAGACAGACATCAGTGCCAAAGCAGATCTTCAGGTTGCAGCACTTCATCACAAGAGCACTATATTTTCCCATTATTTATCACAGAAACCCCTTAGAGTGCCCTGAATTTAACCAACCCAGGTCAAGCAGCACTGTCTTGCTGATCCCCTCCCTGTGACTGGCACGCCAAGGCCTGAGCCCAGCAATTCCTGACATTTATTTCCTCCTCTATCATTCCCCTTCCATGATTTCCATTGGGAATTGCTGTGTGGTTGCTCATGGAGGATTTGCTGACTCCTCTTTTTCTTTTTAATGAGAATATCCCAAGGCCCCAGGAAGCCTATTTCCTAGATTCATAGAAGCTGGAGATGGAAAAGACCCAGGTCATCCATGCCTTTGCTTGCCCTCCCTCCTTCCGCATTTGTCCAGCGTGTGATTGTTTCCTAGAATGTATTTCTTCCCTGCCTGCTGGCCTGGTAATGTCTGATTTATCCACTGCATGAAATCAGCGCAGATAATTAATGACATGCTTTCAGTGAATGCACAGCACACTTCCTACCCACAACTCCAGCTCCCACACCAGCAAACAGCCAACTCAATTCATTTACAAAGCAAACAACAATGTTGCTCACCAGCTCCTTAAATTACTCCTGGAGGCCTTGAAACATTTTCTGTAACTCAGAATTTGGCATTGTGAGGATAAAGTTACTTTTTCCCACTGATCCAGTTTGATTTCTACTAATTTTCTGCTACATGTTTTACTCAGTTCCATTTGCAATTTAGTTACCACAGAAAAAGAGTAGTCTCAGGGTCTGGATTGTATTTTTTTTCTCCTCTTCTCCTCAGCTTCTACCAACAAACCTGGCTGTGTTGTAACAGCAAGAGAGCATAAAATATGTCTAAGCAATGAATAATATCTGAGGAAAAGGATGTAGGCAAGAGTTTCACTTAACAAAACTCTCATCTGGCATTTTGTTTTAAATATTGCTTTAAAGGTCAGCTACTCTTGAAGGACTTTAAAGGTTGAGCGGGAAGATCTCAGTATCTGAACAAAATATAATATCCATAAGGTACTGAAGCAGTGCAAAAATGTTATGGATGGGGAGTTTGATAAATTACAAGGTCAGTAATCACTGTACTTCACCTCCTTCATTTTTGCACTTGCTATTTACACTCCAGACCACAAAAAGCACACAAGTTTTCTCATGTTTCAACATGTTTGTGTTGCTGCTCCACATACAGTTCTCCCTCCACCTCATATGTCAGGAATACCAAAGCCACAGTATATTTTTGTCTGCCAAAGGTGTCCCCAGCTTTCTTGAAAGAGGCAACTGTTCCTCTCAAAGGTACAACAAAACGACTGCAAAATAAGCAAAAAAGCAGCAAACACCTAGCTGTGCACTATGATTTCAGCAGGCTGTGCTCAGTGAAGGCATTATCTGGTGACCCCAGCAGACTCAGACTGCACTGATGCATTCTTCCGTGTCCAACCACAAGTGCCCAGGCCCTGCTTTCGGCTGTAGAGAAGCTTTCTAGTGGTTTGGGCAATTTTCATCCCAGCCTTGGGGAAACAGATTCATTAGTGCTGACCTCGAGCTGTTAATAGCTGCAGTTAACAGGGAACCCACAATCATCATTCCACTCCTTGTCTCTCTTCCACGATTTCCTCAGACAGACTTTGCCTCCACACCAGTCTCCCAAACCTAAACTCTCAGGCGGCAGGAAAGCAATCAGGTAAACTGAAGGATATGAAAGAGTGTAAAGATTTAATATCCATCTCATCCTCTCTCCCCTTTCAGCCTGCAGTTCATCTTCTGAGGAAACGAGGAGTAAAAAACCTCTGGACAACAGGACAGACTTGCACAGATGCTGGGGAAGCTCCTCATGGTTCAGGAACCTGGGGAACTCTATAAGGAACCAGGATGCTCTGGAGAAGGCATCTTTCATTCTCTTTTCAACACTGAACACCAGTTTCCTTCACCTATGAACTCTTCCTTTAATCCCCACGAGATAAAATTAGTGTGAAACAAATCATAGTACAGTAGGGAGAAGATGCCAACAGTAGGGTGGCTGACAGTAGGTTCAGGGACCAGCTCCTGTAATGTCAGGAAAAGGCCTCTTCTCAACATCCCTCTTAGGATGTCTCCCAAAATAAGCACCTCCATTTGTTAACTTGTCTACTTTTTACAGACTCTGTCCTCTTCAGTGCCCTTCATGTCACCAAAGGAGAAACAGCCAACAGTAAATTAGGGTTGGACCCAAAATTTCCCCAAAAATACTAATAGAAGAACAAATATTGACTGACCTATCCCTTGGTCTTATTTCTGTTTTGGAGCAAGAAAAGTGCTGTGCGTACAGCTTTGTATACAGGTTAAGGAAAACTAAAAATCTTATTTACAATCATGTGTACAAAATACTTCAGTATCTCAAAGATATCCTGAATGCATCTGAATCATCCTTGCATACAATCAAAAAAATTCCTCTTTTTTTCCGTTTGTTTTTGTTTTCTTTTGGTTTTGGTTTTTTGTTTATTTGTTTGGGGTTTTTTTGGGGGTTTTTTTTTTTTTTTGTCCATGTAATCTGGGGATGAAAGTCCTCATGCAGTTCAGACGATCAAAAATTCAATTTCCCCAGCTGTTAAAACCAAAGAAGATACATGCACTATGTGAAGACACTCCTTGAGGATTGTCTTGCCTTTGAAACAGCTGAGATGCAGTGTAGGATGATAACCACTGGTTTTCAGTGCTACTGAAAAAAAACAGCTGAAAATCAACTATTCCTTAAAGCTACCCACTATAATCTCCTTCCCTGCAAAGACAGACCAAACTTTTATGAGTTGCACTTTGTGTTTTGGGGTTTTTTTTCTTCTGAGAATCTCCCTGCTATTAGCAAGGGCTTTTGAAGCCCCAAATATTTGGAAGTGCAGCCTGTGCTGGGCTAACCAAGGCAAGTGCTTATTTATAACTTCCCTGCTTGACTCAGTAATCTCCCCTCTTTCTTTATATGTGGGACCTGAAACTGGCCTTTCGTTTTTAATACACCATGAAACCAGGACCTGATCTCTGCCCATTATACACGGGGTCATTTCTGACACACATTCTCTTTTTGGTGAATTCAATCCATGTTACAGCTCTCAAGAGATTAACTGCTGTTACAGCACAATCAGAGCAACTAAGGCTTACTTTGACTCCTGAAAAGTTTTGGGGTTTTCTTTCCCTTCCCTTTCTTTGTTTGGGTAGGGTTTTTTCATTCCTCTCTTTGTTAAAAAAGTTGTGGGAGAAAGGAATAAGAAGTACTCAAACTGTTAATTGATGGTAATTGTTCTTATTTCATAAGCCTGCAAATCCTCTTTTTTTTTTCCATATAATAAAAGCCTTTCAGATCCTCCGAGTAAAAAATGTACTGGATTAACTTCTATTATGCAGCTCAGGAATCTCCAGGCCAGAAGAGGTGACATTAGCTTCCACAAGAAAAGTCTCACTGCAATAATTTATGGTTATTCATGAGGGGAAACTCTGCAAAACCTTCCAAAAAATGCAAGCATGGCAGCAGCTCCTGCTGGGATCAGGAGTATCACTTGCAGCACTGCTTTAACCACAGTTTCACCTCCACACTTGTCGATGCATAAATCTTTCATTATCTCTGGGAATAACTGAATGACACCTGGGAACAGCATCGGAGATGAAAAAACACCCTAAAGACTCCCACATTTCCTTAAAACAGATGAATTTGAGAGGTTTATCCAAACTATCATGGTCATGCTCATCTTAAATGTACTCATTTTATGTTCAGAGCATTCTTGAAATGGAATAACAACTAAAGTTGTCCTTGTCCCTGCCCTTATTAAAATACCGCAGTATTTTAATTATTATGGACTGAATATTTCACTAGTGACCACATAGAGAGAAATCATTGCAAAAATCCTGGTAGTTATTTAAATTCTTCTCACTCCTTAGCACATTTTATTTAAAATATAATAAATTTCTGTTTTCAGGAATATATGACAAACACCCAGTCAAAATCAAGGGGTGTCACAATCCAAGTGTCAGCCATCAACCTTTGGAAAGAAGGGTCCGAAATAAAAAAAAAAAAATTTACGGATTTTGGTTTTGAGCTATAGTTCTTGGACCATTTCTAAGATACTCTGTGAAATTTACTTATTGAGTATTCAGTTCCAATAAAATTTCAAATGCACAGGTTTACATTTGCCATGTTTTTTTACAGTTAAATCAGCATTTATGGTACAATCTCTTTGAAGATACTTCACACTGATATTTTAAAAAATGCTGTTTATGGTTTTCATGCAACAGCTCTGGAAAAGGTAAAAGATATTTGCTCACAGCGTTGCTCCAACTAACCTACCTTCCTTCAACAGCAAGGAAATCCCTCAACTGTTTTAGAGAAATTTTTATCTGTGCATATATATATTTACATATGTGCAGTCACACACACATGCACACAAAAATCATATTTTGGCAACTAAGAGAATTCTGAAGGGATGCTACATGAGACTATTCCTCTGCTTTTCTCACTCTGTCCAGATTCTTAAACAAATAAACAAATGCAGTGTAGCGCGAGGACAGGAGAGATATTTAATAATGAATCCATTTGTTCTGAGCCTTCAAAGGCTCAGTGACCTTCAAAGCTCATCAGGTGGAGCTGTGGTTGGATTCCCACCAGCCACAGCTCCAATAATGAAAGCTCAGAATCACTGTGAGTGAGAGAGATTCTTTCCACTTCAATTTGGATCAGAAATACACTGTGGAACTCTGTGCTGCTGGAATCATTGCATCACTAATGCTGGAAAAGGGTTAAAATCAGTCTTACAACAACTCAACTTTCTGTTTTGTCCTCAGACAGATACAAACCTCAAAACTTCACTAAGCATCTCAAATAAACCATCTAAAAAGAAAAGTTTTGTTTTTTCTCCTTTTAAAATTAAGAATTTAAAAAGTATTCCACGTAATCACATGGCTTAACTCAGCTTCACTAAAGGTTTTGTATCCGAAAAATACAACCATTTCTTCTTGATGCTTTTTTTTCTTGAAGAGAGTGGGGTGAGTTTTACATCATGAGAATATCAGAATCCAAGCCACCAGAGAAGAGAAAGGATGATGAAGAACAGTGGGGAAGGAACTTTGCATCTTACTGTTTCAGGGTCTAACTGTTCATCTTGCATGGAAACATATCACAAAACTGAGGTAAGTAATGCACTGAGGTTATAGTTTCCATCAAATTCTTCTTCTCTCACAGGAAAAACAGGAAGAACCAGGGCATTGTGTCTCCCATGTTCCCATCTGAAAGGGACAGTTGACAGAAAACGATCTCCCTACCACATAAAATTGATATGAAGGGGATTTTTTATTCTTTTAGATGATGGATTTAAATTTATGATGCACTCCTCTCCAAATACTTCAGATCCTTGAGCATTCAGGGGTCCTTTGAACTGTTGAATAAGCTGCTTTTAACTCCCCGTGAAAGAGGTTGTAGCTTGCATGGGATAGAAGTGAGCACCCCACAGCATCTGAGAGGCCAAAAGCAGATCCCAAAATTTAACTCCAATGACTCACTGAGATGTCCCTATCCAACTAATGTCTTTAAAAAGCTGTCAAACTTCCTTCCTTAACCTGCAGCACCAGGAGGAGACCCAGCCCCAAAGCCCTGGCCCTCTGCCTCCACGGGGATGTTCCACACCCTAAAGGCTCAGCTGGTTGGAGAGGAACACCCAGGAGAGACCTATTAGCACCTCCACGGCTCAGGCCACTCTGCTTGATTACAAATTCATTGAAATTAATTAATTTTTAATTTCCCACTAACCTCAGCTATTATAAATCAAGTCAACCAGGCCAGGGAAATGTTCACTGAAATATGAAACTGTCTGTGGAGGGGATGCCTGAGCAGAGGTTCAACTTCAGCAATCTGTCACTCGAGAGACAAGAACAAAGCAAATTACTTTGCACAGAAATTAGTAGAAAATAGTGCCTTGATTAATTATGCTGTTTCAGAAAGGGCAGAAAATGATGTTATACCAGTACTGAGTTCTGGAAGTCTGGGTCTGGTATTCCAGCTAGTTAAATGGTTTAATCATCTGGAAAATCCAGTTCTTTTTTGTAAACCATTTTTTTGGTTTTGTTTGGTTGGTTTGGGTTTTTTTTGAAATGAAGGAGTAAAACTCATTTTACACAATAACAATAATGAAAAATAATATACAATATTACCATATCTGGATCTATGAAAGCAATATCCATACTCCTCATAGATGTTTCTCTCACTGTCCTTAGACTTCTCAGCCATAGCTCCAGGAAAAAGCAAATAATCTCACTTTGAGATATTGACAGGTTTGATAAAGACTCACTTGATATCCTCCTTCCTGCCTCCTGGTGCTTTATTAACATGAGAGTTATTTATCAAATACATCTATACAACAGGAGCACATTTCAGTTCCACCAAAATTAAGTCTCATGTGAGATCCACAACCTTCTGTCATCAAAAAAGATGGGGATAGGGGGAGACCTCCCGGGGCTGTTTGCTGCTTTCTAGTTTTTGAAGTTCAGATCTATTATGTTTGAAGTATGAATTCACACCTGGTGTAAATGAAGAGTAAGTATTTCCATAAACTCAGATCATAAACCTGAGCTGCTTCAATATAACCCATTTAATATTCATATATTGGGCACCACCGGTGGATAGCATAAGAAACATGGCAATGAACATGTAAAATACCAGTTAATTTTAGAGACAAACTGAGACCTGACACCTCTGGTGCTGCTTTTCTTTCTCTACTCAACACCCATTCTGCATTTACATCTACTTACTCTCAATGCCACTTTGAAGCAAAGCTATTTTTCTTCTTTAAGGATAATATTTCATAGCCCATACCTTTACAAGTGTAAGAGCTACTACAACAACTATTTCATAAAATAAGACCAGACATCCACTGAGATTCTATTGTTACTTGAGACTATTTTTGTAACTGCCTCTGCCTGAAAAGAGTACAGAAAAAAGACAAATGGTTTTTGATGCTTCCTCAGAATATTTCCCTACACTCCAGGTATTTGTGGTAAAGGGACTTCCTGAGCCAGAGAAGGTGCCTTTGTATTTAATAACCTTTGATAGCATTTTCAGCATCCACAGTGTCTCAAGGATAGCAGTCCCATAATTTAAAGTGCAATTAGACAATAATTAAATGGGTTGAAGTAAGGAAATAGCTACAGATGTCCTCTAGAATTGTGAGGATAAAACCACTATGTCATACCCCAACACATTGTGGATAATTTTCATCAGTTGGTAGTGTAGGAAGTTGAAGGAGTGTAACCTTAATCCTGGTGCTCCTAGGATAGAAACAGAAAGAGAAATGGAAAAGTGGGAATTTTCCCTTTCCCAGGAGATAAAATTCTTACCTCAATCTTTGTTGGCACCAGTATTTAATTTAAAATTTAAAATCAGTGACATCTTTTCTAATAACGCTGATGATACCAATTTAAAGCTATGATACCTTTAGGAATAAGGAGATTATCCCTGGTTGAATTTGGCTCCCATTCCTCTTTGAATAGAGATGGTTTCAGTAGGAGGATTCAGTATTTCAAGTAAGACATGTATTTCTTTTCCAAAACCAGAATGACTTCAAAGCTACTCAGACATGCAAGACTAGAGCTGACTGGAAAAATCCTTCACCAAACAATTTTCTGCTCAAAAATACTGTTCCATCAAGACTGAAATCCCTTCTCAAAACTGACAGGATGTGTGCATGTGCATAAATACTTGGGTGACTGAGAAAGTCAATGAGCCACCTATGCTGGAGCATATAAATCCAAAAATGTCATCCTAAAAAATCAAGTTACTGGAAGCTTACCTCCTGGTACTTCAAAAATACTAATTTTTTGGAGTGTGTTTAAATAACCAGAAAACCCCAACCAACCCACTAATCAACCAAAAAACCAAACTAAACCCAGAATCTAGGGATAAGGAATAAACTTTCCTTGTATCATCTTTGAAAGTACTTTATGGTACATGGCCTGATTTTTTATTTTCAAATTTACTTTCTTTTATTCCATTTGCTCTCAAATAGCTCATTTTCCTTTGTACAAAATGTCTAAAGATAAACCTAGAAGGGTTAAAGACAAAGATTATAGAAATGAAAGACAGATCATTTGCCAAAGGAAAACACAGATCTGTGAGCACTATGGTTTCTTTCAAGTATGAACCTGCCATGAGGAAGAGAGGAAGAGATTATTTCGCCTCAGAATGCAGTGTCCACTCGTGTGATGGAGGAGGTGAGATGAACATAATTATTCTTAAATTCTGTGTTATCAAAGCACTCCGAGGTACCTTCACCTCCAGAAGGATTTCCTGGTAAAGCCTGGGAGGTCTGTGGGGTTGTTTTTTAAAACTTTCCACAGTCCTTTTTTTCATCTCTATTTGTTTAAAGTGTAGTGGCCTGGAGAGCACAGCACCTGAATTAATCATAGCAACATAGAATCATTTAGGTTGGATATGATCTCTGAGAAATTTGATTTGAAACTTAGATTTCAAAACCAAAGCCCAATTAATGTGTCTGCAGAAACACAAAACGTGAGAGCCTTCACTAAACTTTTATCTTAAGGATAATCATAAGGAATAGCACCCATTACATTCCTACATCAATTTTTGAGCAAATAAAAGCAATGCCTCTTCTGTAAGTCACTAGGCAGATGAATTATGGGAGTTAAAACTTATTAAGTGACCTAAAGGAAAGCCATTTTAGGAGCAGCAAAAGTCACCTCACTTCTCTTGCAAGGGGCTTTCTCATATGATCTCATCCATAGTGATACTACATTTATTCTTTTTCATTCTAAAAGGAAAAAACCAAACCAAACCCTCACTTCTGATTTGTTTCATGCTAGTTCTTTTCCTCCCCTGAGAAGCTTTAAACACACATTATGAGCTTGGTCTAGCAATCATTCAAAGCAGAACTCTGACTCAAGCCCACAAGAGTTTTGTCTGCATGAGGACCACAGGCTTGGCCTCTTGTGAATACTTTCATTAATACTGAAAGGCTCCTTTGTTTACTGCATGACCAGAACATGCATATGTGCCTATAAATGGGAGGCATTTATCATTCCCAAACAGTGATGAGGTGGCCACGGTTCATGAAGCAAGCAGAGAGATGAGACTCAAGAAATCTGGCTTCTGTTGCTCACTGGGTGACAGATTTATGTGACCAAGCAACTGCATCTTTTCCTATTTTAGTACTCTGTTTGTAATTTGGAGATGATATTTTATTGTGCTGCAGAGTGCTTTCAGATTAATGAATTAAATTCCCTGATTGATCATTAAACAAAGAGGCTTCTTTGCAAACATAATCATCAGCACAATGAAATATGGATGAGACACTATCCAGTGAGATGCAGGGGAAGCAGGAAATCTCTCATTTAACAAAGCTAAAGTGCTCCATAACACAAAGCTGTGGCTTGGTCCATCTTCACTCAAAATGCATTTTCTACAACCACCAGATTTTTGTGGACCTGATATGGCAGGCAAACTTTACAAAGCAGAGAAACAAAAGAAAAGACACAGAAATAACTTGAGCCCCTACAGGAATTTAACCTCTCACGACCCTTTTGGGGTGCACTGTGCCCACTCCTCCTTGAGTAGCCAGGTACCCCAAATCCTTTGAGCTCACAGATGGCTTTGCTTTAGCAGCACCTGTGCAGTGCTGGTGCTGCCAGCCCTGTCCTGTGGGCACACTGGTGTCACCACAGTCCCCAGCCCTGTCCACAGCACAGCACTCCAGCGTGCCTGGGACTAAGGCAAGCTCAACCCAGGACAGGGCAGGAGGGCAGCACATCAAAAGAGAGCTCCCAAAACAGGGAAATGACTTCTCTAGTGTGCAACTGTGAGGTCTGAAACACAGCAGACTGGCTGATTCTGCAGCAGTGATCCTTTTAACACACTTGAAGCAAGAATAGGGCACAGCGAAGAAGGTCAGGAAGTGATAATCAATACTGTTCTTAGAGAGCCACCTTCCCCTAGAAAAGCCCCTGAGGGATATTTATCAGAAACTCTAGAAGCAGTGATTGTCCTGAGTGAAGAGCATGAGCTGCACCCCAGACAGGTCCTGAGCTCACTTGAATCCAGGTGATAAGAAAAGATTGTATCAAGAATGAAGAAAAAAATATGAGTATGGGTGAGCTATGCAACCACTGTACACTGAAAAAAGAAAAAAAGAGGTGGGGAGTGGAGGGAGACAGCTACAAACACAACTGCAGAGGATAACACTGAGCACATCAGCTGAACAAATCTGCCAGGAACTGGCACATGATTAAAATCACTCACAATTCGGAATTAAAGAGAGTGAGCAAGAGACTGCCACTTAAAAAGAGAATATTTCAGCTCTCATAAAAAACACATAGCACATATGAACGAAGCAGAGAAGATACAAACTATAAATTATTAAGAAAAAACACCCATTCAGATAATAATAATTTACTGCATTCTTTGAATAATTACTTTTATGCTGTGTTCCAAATGAATTATGAGCTTTACTCATGGCAAATCAGCCTAAAAAAGCTAAAATTTAAGTATTCCAATCACAGTTCAGCTTGAGCCCAGCAAATAAACACTCTTTTTTGTTACAGACACAAGAACTTCTAGGGGTTTTAAATAATTCTAATACTTAGTTTCTGCACCAAGTTTTCTTTTCACTGCACATGCCTTGGTAGATTGTTCTTTAAAATAGTTTTAAAACAGACCTCCAATATTTAAAAGCATCAATTATTATTTATGCCAACAAAACAATTCATCAATTCAATTAAATTCACGTACAGGCCAATTTTTTTTTCTTTAATACTATGTTTTTTTAGATTAAATGTGTAAATGTTATTCACTGTTTTTTAACATAACTTGCAATAGGTAAAATTCCTCTACATTTTGGCAAGTTGTGGCTTTATGGACAGCGCAATATATTTTGTGGCAGCAGTGGCCTGAGAGGCAAATTTCCCTGGTCACCGAGTTCCTGCAGGCTGCCAGCCCCAGCATGGGGTCACCCAGCCCGGTCCAACAGCTTCTGGTCAGGTTAAGGTGGAGCATCCCCTGCTGGGCCAAGTGGCCTCTTCAGGCTTCACCCCCGTGGTTTCCATATGTTTGCAAAGAAATCTCCCCGTTCTGTATTTTGCAAATTGCTCTCTCAAGGCATGCAAAGAGAACAGACTTTCAGTTCTTCTCTCTGTGGGATATATCTATGTATCTATATCTATATTTTTATCTGTACAGAGATATAGGTATGACAGAAAGAAAATATACATCAAGACCAAAAAAAAAAAGGCAGAAAAGGACAGGTTTTCTCTTAAGGTATTGCATCCACTGATTTGAACCAGAAGCCCAGACCCAAAGCCCTCAGGCATGCTGAAGGTTCAGTCCTGTGAAAGCAGTAATTTATGCAAACTCCTAAATTACAGGGAATGAGCAAACCATTTGCAAACCATTTCCATATACTGCTAATTGGAGCATTTTTCATGCATAAAGCTGTAATGAAACTAGGACCACGAGGACTCTGTAAAATACAAACCCAAAAGCAATAAAAACAAAGCCTTCAGGTTATCATAATTCTTCTGTAACAAAACATGTGTGGGCCACTGGTCATATTTTTTGTAACTGATAAAAAACATTTCTTTGTTTTTTTATAAAGCCTCGATGTACAAACATTGTATTGAGTTTCTCAATGGCAGAGCTGGATCCTGAATAATGAGAGCTGTAAAAACACCAGGGTGTACATAGCTTTCTACAGTCTAACCTAAGTTTCAGCTGGACAAAATTACATTTAAACACACAAAATTATTGCAAATACTTGTGCTGGTGAAGCTCGGCTGCTGCCTTTTTATTGTTTTGTGAGATACTATTTTTAGATTAAACAAGTGCTAAAGAATCTCTTTAACTACATACTTGTTTATTAAATTGATCATTTGAAAGTTGGACTCCATCTATTAGTAAAATCACACAGCCAAATGCTTTTGTTTTCTAACTGAGTAACATTAACTAGAATTAATGTCACACAAATGTCATATACTTCATTGAAATGTTCCAAAGTTCATGTTGATGTTAGTTATAGAGGCTGGAATCTAAAAGAATGCCACTTGATTAATATTATTAGCACACCAACTGTCTTGTACTTTAAATCACAATACAAAGAAGTGATTTTGAGTAACTGATAAAGCCAAAGATCTCTTGGTAAATTACTTAAACAATTCATTAATTCATAATTTTGTAATTTTCATTATCTGATTTGTATTGTGGTTTTGTATTTCACATGTACAAAAATAAATTTATTCACTGATTTATTGCACTGTTTTCCTAAATGTAGAATGATAAGTCGTTTAAGAAGAACAGCATTTTATCAAAAAGCCACATGTTCTTATCTGTCCAAGAGCTGATTGTTTGAAATTCTTGACTTCTTCCCATTAAATCAACGGGAACTTCACAACTGATTTCAGAGACAGCACAAGCAACAACCCTGACGTGCAGTTAGAGACTTGGCATCCAAAATGTAAAGACAAAAGAAAACACATCCTCCACCAGGCAGCCATTCTCCAATGTCCCACCTTCACAGGAGGCAAAAATCAAGCTTTGCTGATGAGGAAAGCATTCCTCCTCATTCAGGCCCCTGCCATTTTCAGCTGCCAGGCTCCAGCATGCCATCATCTGTCTCTGTCACTGGTTCCAGTGGCTCCCACTGCGAGCCAGCCACGAGCATCAATCCTGAGCCCAAGAGCTCGCCAGCTCTGAGCTGGGAAATCTGCCTTTCCCTACCCACCCACTCCCTCTTACCAAAACAGGAACACAGCACACAGGCAGGAAAAGCAGCCTGTGCAGAGGTCTTCAGGTCCATCACAGCGTGAGAAGGTGAAGTGGAAAGTTATGTTAACAACCACAGAGGGAGAAATGAATGCTCTGACGTTATGGATGGCTGCTGGTGCAGAAGGTGCTCCTGGCTCCTCGAGGAGAAGAACTCCCAGAGCCACTGGTCATTTTTACTCATTTCTCTTCAACTGAATTCCCCCAGAATGAACAAGCCTTTATTTGTTAGGAAACATTTTACTGGAAGTTACAAAAACCTCGCAAGCACGCTCTTCGTGACTCTCCAATGGGAATGTTTAATACCTCTATCAATGGTTGTCTTCATAAATATCATTTTTTTTCAATCTTTATACAAAATCGCAGTTGTCACATCTCTTCAAGTGTTCAACTTGATGTAAAAGGAACTCCTAATAGGACTGATGTGAATGATAATGCTCAGATCCAAGAGTCTCCACTACATAACAGTCAAGTACATACCACTCCAAAAATCTTCATAATAACTAGAGGAAGGAAAAAACGATTTTTTTTTCCCTCAGCTAGAAACCTTCTCAAATTACTGCAGGACAAGACTGTTATTCAAAACCAGCAAGTGTTTCTAAACTGTTTGCAGAGAGAATATATAACACTGTTTATTCCTTGGTTTGTTTTTAAATTATACTCTGGACATAGACAGACTTTCAAGTAATGGAAACAGTCTATAGAAAGTCAACAAACACATCATCGAACACCACAAAACAAGGTGAAATGCCCCAAAGCAGATTTACAATCTGCAGAGAAAGACCAAAAGTCTTAACTGTACCAAAACACTTCACCTCTAAGATGTCAAGAGAATTTCTGAAGTCCTAACTCCCAACAACTTTTTCAGAGTCTCCCACATGATCCCACAAAATCAGTTGAATCCTACAGCAAGGTTATGAATGCATAACCTTGTGTTCACATGTGTTTGGGAATCTGATAGATTTGACCAAACTGATCCAGGATAAAACACCTTCAAACCTCCAATCTAGCAAACAGATTAATGTAGAAGGCAAGAGCACAACAAGGAATCTGATGTGCCTAAGAAATATAACTTAGAGGAGCACAGAATCATGGAATCACTAAGGTTGGAGAAGACCTCCAACATCATCCAGTCCAACCTTTGACCAAACACCATCATGTCAACCAAACTGTGGCACTGACATGTCCAGTTGTTTCTGGAACACTGCCAGGACTCCACTACCTCTATGGGCAGCCCAGTCCAAGGCCTGCTCACCCTTTCAGGGAAAAAACTCTTCCTGATGGCCAGCCTGAACCTTCCCTGGCACAGCTTGAGGCTGCGTCCTTTTGTCCTGTTGCAGTTCCCTGGGAGAAGAGGCCGCTCCACACCTTGCCACAGCCTCCTTTCAGGCACTTGTAGAGCAGAGAGAAGGTCTCCCCTGAGGTTTATTTTTTGTTTCCTCCAGACCATAAAAAGCCAAGAAAACACCTGTAGGTTGAATGACTGCTTCAACCTCGTGGATGTGCAATCTACAGATGCACATCTGTGGATCTGACGCCAAGGGGCAAGCGGAAGGTGACGGCTTGGCTGTCCTCACTGCAAGACAGACAAGGAAGCTTCCCAGCAGATGGATAACTGACAAGCTATAAGATAATCCCTAATTATAAGAGAATTTGGGATAGATGGCATACTAGCTTTTAAGTCATTTAAACACACTGGCTCTGGAAAGTAATTATTGCACAGAAAAAACAACGCATTCAATTCCAAAGAAGCCTTTAATCCATGTTTAAATAAGCTCTTTACTAAACAGGCTTGTGCCTGAACACCTGCTTTTACCACAGGATTTGGCAGTGCTTTGTGTATTTTTCAATTAAAGACTAGTATTTAACTTTTGGGGGGAAGCAGGGCCTACTTGTTCAGGGAAGAGATTAAAAATTAAAAGGTTAGGTTGTTATCACACTGCAGATGTGGATCAGAAGCAAAACTCGAAATCCAATTGAGTGAAAACTCCTGCAAGCTGTATTATTGTCATCACCTTTCAGATTTGCTGTGGGTTAGAACAGATCAGTAGCATGGCTGCAGTGTGAGGGCAAACAAGGATTAACTTTTACCCAGCCCAAAAAGCTCTGACACCTTCTTCCTGCAAACCTCTGAGGGATGCATCACCTGATACCCTCCTGTCACCTTCTGTAAGCGGCTAAAGAAAGCAGAGAGCAGGAGGACTCTGAGTTGCCCTGTGCTGCACACACACCTCCTCCCTGGCCACAGCAGCTGCTTGCCCATGAATATGGCATGAAGCAGCTGTTCCCAAAGGGTGAGGATGATAAACTGCACCTCTGAGTCATCCCTGCAAAGGGAAACCACAGATGTGGACATGGTCACTGACAAGCGCCTTATTTCATGTCCTTCTACTAAGGACTCTGCAGAGCAGGGCTAAATCCACTGGACAGAAGGCTTTTCAAACTCAGAAAAACCCAGCCCACTGAGTTCAGAACAAGTGCAGTCTTTTGGCTTTCAAGTTCATAGAATCACAGAATTGACAGGGTTGGAAGGGACCTCTGGAGATCTTCCAGTCCAACCCCCAAGTCATTTTTGTAATTTCTGAGGAACTGCTAGTACATACTCATCAGAGCCCTTGGAAGTTCAGTGACACAAAGAAACATCAAGGAAACATTCTTAAAATTCTGTCCAGACAAAATTCAGAGAGAGAATTCTGAGAATTGTGAGAGGAAGGCTCTTCAAAACACAACAAACCTTTTCTAGTCTGGAGCCCCATTTAGACAGGGCTCACTGAGACACAGGAGATGTGTCCCTGTTTACTGTACCTCACATCAGCTTTAAATCTCTCAGTGTAACACACTCATTATTACTGTTCTAATATTATTATTTGCAGACCAATTCCGTGTGAGATCTACCTTATACCCAAACATGGACTTGAAGCAGCCACCACATTTATTCCCCTGAAACATGAATATCTTTAGCAGTTAGGCATAGAGCAAACTTGCATAGATATTTACATCTTCCTTTAAAGACACCATTGACTCGCACTCCTGTCTGAACTAAAATCAGTATTCTTTCTTTTCTCAAGAGAGCCTCTTACTCAGTTTTGGGGTTCTTTTGAGAATACTAGTTGCAGCATTTAGGTTTCAGTGAAACAATATTTTATTTACTATGGTGATTTTTTCTCTCAATATCCTCTTTCCTCTTGTTCTCTTTCTTATTCTGACCCTCTTAAAAAAATGCTTTTAGCTTTCCTCCACCATCTGCTGTGGGCAGAGAAGAGACACTGAAGCTGATGCCCCTTTTACTGTTAATTTCACTGCCAGTTCATCCCCTCACACAGGGTGAGAAACAAGACTGTCATTGCTTATTAAATGCCACATGCATGCAAAAATTTAATTTCTTCCTAATTCCATCCTCTATATTTAAAAATATTTGTATGAGCTCGAGGTCAAAGCTCTGGACACTCAAAGTCAAAAAAGTCAAGAGATATTATACACTGTATAAAACTAGCAACTGAAGGAATTATCTATTAATTAATGAAGCAGAAGGTTCATTAGCTATGGTTACCTGAGATTTCTAACCAGCTACTTCTTCAGTTAATCTCAGTCCTGGTTCCTACCCAGCCTCCTCTTCCCCAGGATAACTTCAGTTTTACAGCTGCAACACTGATCTCATACTCGTGTTTAATACACCTTGACTCCACTTCAAGTCACAGTCCCTCAGCCCTGTTTCAGTTTTCCATTTTATTCTTTTGGGAACGAAACCTGAAAATTCCTAGAACAGATTTGAAAAGTAGCTTCTTAAAATAAACTGCCCAGAGCTGTCATCTCAGTATTAGGATCACATTACCAAAATCAGAAAAAAACCTCCTGTTAGACCTTCAGAAAGTTCAAGTTGTTCTGGCATCTAAAGAGGCACATTACAGCAGCTGGAGATGCTCCTGTTAAATCTGAATGACATATTATTGAATAATTCGCTTGTATTTCTTTTAATAATAATAACTACATGATGCCATTCATTAGGCAAACACGAGGAATTTTTACTTACTGGATTCTATAGCATCCTAATATTAAAGTGGCATTAAAAAAAATGCTACAGAAGACATTTATAAATAAACAATCCTGTATGTGCATACCTAAATCATAGAATTACCTCTTACAGAGATGAAGGGGCTGGTCAGGTTAGGTCAAATTCTGCATAAGTGACCTCTGTATAGGATTGCAAAACATCAAAGAACGTGTTTAACATTTGACTTTAATATGTTTGCCACACTTTAGGTCTTTTCTTAGCTCAGCTGGATAGCAGATGACCATTTCAATATATTTTACTGCTTTGCTATAACCACCTCAGAGATTTTATCTTTTTTTTTTTTTTTTTTTTCCTAAGAGAAGGAATGACAATTTTTTTCTTACTTACACAACAGGTTTTTGTTCCATCCCCATTATGGGGGGAGGCGGGGGAATGGGACACATCAAAAAAAGTTGTATTTCTAGAGCTGAGTGCACTGCTGGTGGAAGGTTTTGGTCACTTGTTCAGTGGCATTTTTTAAAGGTAAGAGCTGAGCAGCTCTAAGTAATTTATTCTGTTATTCTCCTTACCTTAAAAATCTCTGCCACATCAAAAGGAATCTGTGGTTTTTTTAGCTAGAACTAATTACTGTGACAAATTATTCCCCTCCTCCAAATTGGAGGACAGATGAATTCTCCACAAGATTTTGACTCCTGATGACCACCTTATTCCTACTGACCACTAGTGTTTAGCATGAGCACTGGGAATTACTAAATTCATTAGGTTTCATGCTGTTTCACATGCTCAATTTACTGAAATTTAAGTATGTGAATAAAGGTAGTGTTACTTAAGTGAATTACTTTGCTAAAAGCATCTGAATTAAAGTGTGGGACACACCCTCTAACAATAAATGTTAGCTTGAAAATTTTGAAGCAATCATTCTATGAAACTTTGATATGTTTTTAGAACACAAAAAGTGGTCTGGACAGGACTATGAATGTGTATTTTTAAATCCCACCACCCTTTTCTGCTAATTAATCATTGTTAATAAAAAGTATTATATAAAAATAACTAGAAAAAAGTACTTGTACATCATTTAAGTCATGATTCAAAAAAGCACACAGATTGGAAACACCAATGGCAAGCAAATTGCATTACTTTGAGCATATTGTTGAAGAGAACTGTCCTGTATCACTTCTGCAGCTATTCAGGTCTGGCACAGCATCAACTTTTACCATATGGCTTTTTCTTCCCTTGCTGAAAGTGAATCTTCCTGTCAAAGAGCAGCTGTTCTAAATTATCACATCAAATTTTAACCTTACAGTAGACAACCACTGAACCCACAGAGCCATGACAGTGAAATAGTTCACCTCTTTGACCTGTGAAGGATTTGTCATTGTTTAGGTCTATCCCTGCCTCAGAACAGCACCTCCACTAATTGCCAGGGTATCTGATGCAGGTACTTAAAGGTGAAGCCACAAACAAACTCCAGGCAGTGAATTTTGCATCTTTCTCCCCCTAAACAGGCTGTGTGAAGTTATTCTTTTCCTGGTGTGCTGTAAAGAATAAAACCGCAACTTCAAACACAAGGAGGATGAGACACTACAAGTGAACTGAATGTTATTCAGTTTGTCATCCAAGAAACAGCAAATGCTAATACTTCTCCCACAGTCTGAGTGCTTCAATAAAGTCTGCTATCAATTGCTGGTTATTTAGATGTCTGCCAACAGCATGTTTTGACAACATCTTGTGCTTCACACTGAGGAGCAGCAGACTCAGAGAAGATTCTCATCGTCTTGTACTCATCTTTCAAGATGGTCCTTACTCTGAGAGCATTTTCAGAGTTGTGTGTTATCAAAACTCACAGCTCTTGCTGCAATTGCTCTCTATTTAAAGCCCTGTGCCAGCTGTCAGTGGTAATGCAAACCCCTGTCAGCCTTTATAAGTCTCACTCTGGAACTAACAGGGGATTGTCAAACGGCTCTGTACGCTCTGCCAGGGTCAGAGGAAACAATGGAAAAAGCTCCCTGAATTCCCACTGACAATGCAACCTTCCTGCAACTCCAAGGCTGAAAAACCACCCAAGGCACGGCGAGAGAAACATGCTGAGGATGATACTCATTATTTAGTTTTTAATCTTTCGAAAGCCTCCGAAGAAGGGAACCCATTACAGTGAAAAGGTTAAGGAAATACCAGCGAGATCCCTTAGGACTCTCGGTGACAGACATCCAGAGGATTCCTGCAGGAAAATCCTGCACACAAATTCAGGGGTAGTGCTCTTGAACATGTGAGTGTCAGAGAATTAAGGCAAAAATTTCTATGCTAAAAAAGTAAACGTTTCACAAACTTATTAAATTGTAGAGTCTGGGTTCCAGGCAGTGGGGTGTAGTGTGGAGGGGTTTGTAGGCTTCAGAGTGGGGTGGTGATTTTACTTGAAGAGCAGGTGAGGGAGACAAAAAAAACTTATCAACACACCCACAAAGTGGCAGAACAAACACTTATAAAGTGGTAATATGTCTGGATTAAACAAATATATAACTGTATTAAGTTGCATTTTGTGAGTCATTAACACTTTTGCAAATATTTCCATTTTTTCTGAGTGAACCTTTCAATTTCCCAAATGGTTTTAAACACAAAAATTCAATGCTAAATTATCTAGGCCTGACATATATTAACACTGTAGCACTTGGAGAGATATATTGTTAACTTTTCTAAGAACCTTTAACAGCAAAGTTACATTCAAGCTCCTAATCACTGAACATTAAAAACTTTATAGTAAAATTTATAATCATGTTTTAAAATACTTCTATCAAAATCCCCAAGAAATTTAGTAAAGATTTTTTTCAAGAAACTAAAAAGGGCTGAAAGCACACTTTTCTTACACGAGAATGTATATGGTACTGGATCAAGAAATCTCTTTTTCAATAATTTCAGAATGATTTTTTTTCTTCAGGATGTGTGACAAATGTGGACAAAAATCATAAAATTGTGCCCAATAAATTTTGCCTTAAAAACTTGCATTTTTATATCTACTGCTTATGATGAACAAATTGGAGACTATTTTCCAAATTTGTAACAGTCAGAAAATGTTACATAAGAAGTTGGCTGGGATCTTTAGGAAGTATTGAGTGCAACATAATTCTTCTCCCATAAAAATCATCTGGACGTCTTCTACATAACTTTCGTAAGAGTTAAATAAATTCTAAGCAGGAAGGTAAATCCTTCCCTGTTGTGCTCTCTTTATGTACTTATAGAATATAAAGTGGATAAAAACAATGAATATTTTACAAATAAAGTGATTCATAATTTATAGCTGCTGTCATTTTAGTTTACCAGCTTGAAAGATTAAGAGTCCTTTTAAAAAGCATCTCTCCTGCTTTTTAAAATCAAAACAATACAAACCAAAGGAATAAAAACCACCTCAGACTTCTGCTTGAAAAAATCTGAATCCCCAGCTTTTCTCAGATTTCATGTAAAAGGAAACTTTCTTGATAGCTCCATTATTAGATCATACGATCTCCATATGATCAGTGCCTACATTTTATTAAATATAATTGCTCCTGTGCAGAGTCTAAGAGTTAAGGCCACACATTTCTGCAGTGTAAGTAACACATCCAAGCCACTCAATTAATTCCAAGGGAAACTTTGCAGTTGGAAAAAGCATTTGTGACTTCCTTCTGTTTTCACTTGCACAAAATTGAGTAGTTCCTCACAGTATCTTTTTTCCCTTTACATGTAAAGTCTTATTTTTTCCTATTGATCTAGGAAAGTAAAAATTAGATTTACTTATGCAGAGACAAAAATGGTTATTTAAAGCTTATAGACAAAAAAGAAGTCTGGAGAAATGCTTTGCTTCCTTGGTATTAATGATATTTTACGTATTTTTACCTCAAGTACAGCAGTCATTCCACTCAAAGAATTAAGCAATGTATGTGATGGTTCAGATTTAGCAGCCACAGATGGCATTCCTTTCATATCTCCAGAAACTCAGAGAGAGAAATATGATTTAGGAGATGCTCGCTGCACAACTTGAAGCACTGAAAAATTTAGTGTTAGGGGAAGTTTTGTGAAGTCATTTTTGCAATAACCAGGCACAGTGGGTGAACTTAACCTCTCCCTCCTTTACCCCTCACTCCCTTTTCTCCCATTCAATCCACCTGATTAATAGCCAAAAGTTAAATACATAAGGAGGAACTGCTGGGTTACATTCTCTTTTTCCTTCTGGCTTTGTTATAGAAAATGTATCAATCACTCATGGTTAAAACTTACAACTTTATTACACAGTGTTACATAGGACATTTACAGTTCAGACTTACTCAATTCCAGCAACTAAAATTTAGAGCTGTACCTTGAAACAAAACCATGCATAAAGTGTTATTCTGTGCTTTTTGGGTCATTCTGTTCAGGCCCACCAATTTAAATTTTTCATTTGATAACCAGAACCAGAAAATTTGGTTTTAGTCTAAAGGGTCACCTGTTGGAAGCCTTCAAAAGAGCATTCAAGCTCACTCATAGTCCCGTATGGATAAACAATTGCCCACTGCATGCTTGCTAATTAAGTATATTGTAATGAAAAATAACCTTCTCCATGTCCAACTGGTCTTTCTGAAGTGCATGAAATAACCAACAACAGAGTAGGCACATGCAGGATGGAAAAGATTTATTAGTCCAAACCTGCCAGTGCAGGATTTCTTTTATCATCTGGTTACTGCCTTTTTTAAAAAACACCTTCTGAAATGAGGCTTCCATTATTTCCCCAAGGAGCCTTCTAGATCATTACAGAATTACAGATAGTTTTTCTACCATTTACTCTATATTTTCCCATTTGTTTTGATACCAATACCCCAACTAACCAACCTTCAGATAGTGAGATCTATTTCTTCTGTAGTTCTCAAAACACAACTGAGTCGAGCTTTTCCATGTACGGATCCCTCACTGGGCAGGTGATGTGAATGCTCCTTTCTTTACTCAATCTCTGGGCTGTTCCAAACTCTAAGACACTTTCTAAATTCCTCCTGCACTCGAAACTTAAATAGTGCACACAAGCCTCATTGCCCTTTTCATAAAAATCACATTGTTTACTTTAAAGAGACAGTCAAAAAGGATGAGGTATAGCACAATTAATCTGTCCTTTAAAAAAGAAGGCTCTAGTAGAGAGGAAAAGTTCAGAACAGAGGTGTTATTAGAGATGAGATATTAGACATGAAAGAGCTCTTGAAATTTGTTAATATGGAAGCTGAAAAGGGAGCAGTTATTTCCTCACTGTACAAGGACATGGAGAACCTTATCCCAGTGACTCTACATGAGAAGGCTTAAACACAGCAAGGAGTAATGTTTTCCACACAAGGCAAGATATGGCATTCATTGCCATAAAAACTAAAAATATAAATGAGTCAAAATATAGACAAATTAACAGGAGACTGGTCACTGATTCCAATTGTACATAGCCTTTCTTACCAAATGTATCTTAAATCTTAAAAAGCCAGCAGCAGATCAGCAGAAGCTTTACCCAGGAAAGCAGCACTTTAAAACAGTTTCTTACACTTTCCCTTAGTTTCCTTAGGAGGAGGCCATTAGTCACTGTCAGAGAAAGAATATTAAGACAGATACACAAACCTCTGACCTGATCTCTGTCTGTTTGATGGGGAACAAATTGAAAAGATGATTTTTTTCCTTGCTGACTGAGAAGCATGATGGAGATTATTAGAAAGCATTAAGCTTAGTGCGTAGTTCCAGACAGCTGGAGTTTTTTTCCCCCTAATTAAAACACACTAATTCTAAGAGAGAAGATGCCAGAAAGATGTAGCTTGGTCAAAGTGGCAGGAAAATATAATTTATAAAAGATCTTGTGAGGAAGAAGTCCTGTTCAACCATGAAATATTAGAATAAAATTAAATAGACAGGATCACTGTGATACCAAAAAAACTGTAATAACAAACAGTCTACAGTGTATGACATATAACATTTTAATTAACTAATATATGTATTAATTAGGGGGGAAAACAGGTATGAAAGGGTGGCTTTTACAACTTGCTCTCCAACATATCTTACTTTACTTCAGACAAACCTAATCTCTCCGAAACACTGAGCAGGTGCACAAGTCTTTGCTAGAGGAGACATTAAATCTTAAGCTGTTAACTCAAGGTGTGTCACAAATACCACAAGTCCTCAAAGTGAGGTCTACAATTCATTTTTGGAAAATCATTTCTCCACAAACACACAATAAAGAGGACAAGGATGGACACAGTGAAATTCTTCCACTGACTGACAGGTAGGGATGTTGCTGCTGTACATGTAAAAATCAGTCAAAAAGATCCAGAACAACATTCCACCCCGCAAGAACCAATCAGCTGAGCTCGCTTTTCACAGCCTACATGCAAATGTGTTATAAAAACATGGCCCAATAACAAAAAATGGTCTGAGTTTATGTAGACTTTTCCTGGTTATGCAGAGAAAGCACTCAAGGAAATTGGTGAAATTCATGTTATTTGGGAGGCCATGACGGTGCCCAATTTTCCAAGTAGAAAGAAAAGCTGTACTGAATGAAATTTAAATAGGCCAACCTTATACCATTATGGTCCTTCATTTTAATCCTCAGTGATAATCTCTCCTGCTCATGCAAGATGACGTTGTTTGTGAAAACAGCATTATGGAAACAAACAAAATCAGAAACAGTCTGAAAGCAGGATCAAGTAGTGACAGACACTAAGCTCTTAAATGTTTTCAACTACTGGGAAGACAATAACCTCTGTTACTAACTACTCCTTAAAACTTCAACTGAAACTTATTTGTCCTAAGTTATGCCTTCATTCCAGCCCATGCTTATAGCACCATTTTGGTGCTACATTGCTACAATCCCCATTCTACTGCCCTTTTGGTGACAAAACAAAAAAACCCCAAGCAAACACAAAAATCCTTAAACACCCTGAAAGATGAAGCAAGAGAAGGAGAGGAAAAAAGGAAAAGGAAAGATGCAGGAGCAGCCTTGAGCCTGAGGTGAAAACTGAACTGATTTTCTGAGTTGTCCAACTCCTGCTGCTGACAAACAGGTTTTGAGTTCCTGCTTTCAGAGAGCCACTTCAATCACAGCACACTGAAAGAATCTGATCAATACGACTTGCAATAAAAGTTAGTAGAACATTCTATGTTAAATCAGAATAAACCAGAAGGACTGTGTCATTAATGGTTTCATCCTATATAAACCCTTTGATCAACACTGAGTGAGGAAGCAAGCAAAAAATAAAAGGCATGGGAGAAAAAAAAAAAGCAAAATAGAAAAATATATTCATTCTATGGTCTGATTTTCTCTGCAGAACTCTGTAGGAGCTGCCTTTCCTGCCTCAATCATTTGAGAACTTATTTTAAATAAAAGTTTAGTTTAATTTATTTGCCTTTACTTTTGCTCAGCTGTAGTCTGTCGCTTTCTGGAGTGCTTGTCTCTTTGCACTCACATGCAACTGAAACTCTAAACCAACAGCCTTCAACCATTTACAGGAACACAGGCTCTGTGGTAACCAAGAATATACACAGTGGATAAAAGACTATCACTCATGTTTTAGCATTTCTAAGTGCAGCTGTAGGAGGCCCTGGATAAAGCATTTCTGAACAATAAAATATCCTCCCCTGAATTCAGCTCCTAACAGAAGAGTTGTTTAATTTGATTTTTTTCCTTAATATCAGTATCTAACCTCAGAAAAGCATCCTCAGACCTGGCTACCCAATTTATTCAAGGAAAAAAAATTATTTAAAATCCACTTGAAAGAAAAATCAAAGCAAGGACACTCTTACCCCTTTCCTCACATCTCTCTGTATTTTCTGAGAAAAAGTCATGTTATTTAGGATTAAACTTTTCGCAACAATCTGGCTATGGTTTGGTGGCTCTCAGCAGCTCCCCAGGACTTGTTTGACATAAGTATTGCTGCAGGACTGATTAAAAAAGAGTAGGCACTGTCCCAGCCAGGCTCAGAATAGTTTAAATTTCTGTTCTATGCATACACACCCCCCACAGTAAACATCTCAGCTATTCTCCCTCCATCCACAGGATTTCCAGATATTACTGTCTAACTTTTACTTATATATTCAATGGAAGACCCTTTGCCCACAGCCAGCACCTTTCAAGGCACTCTGTGATAAGATTGAATCAGCACAAAACTTAAAAATGTAACTTTATAAAAAGCATAAAAATGTTAGCTGCTATCACCTTGGTTGATATTAAAATTAGTAAATACAACATGCATTTCTCTAAGATTTAAAAGACCATTTCTGTAAAAAATCCAAATCCCCGTACTGTTGTTCTTGGGAGCATTCACATAACCACAGTTTGCAGAAATCAAAAGTTTGGAGGAAATTGAGTTAAATACATGAGTATTTATGAATAAAGTTCAATTATTAGTTTTCCAAATGCATCTGCATTTAATAATTACGCTACAGGAACAATACCACATGGTTTTTTCCAATCAATCCAAATTAACCAACACAGCTCAGTGGCAAAAGTCATATATCGAGCCACAGAGTTTAAAAGAAAAAGAAACACCAAAAAAAAATCACTTTTTGGACACAAGCATTTAAGAAAACTATTGTACATTGGAAGAAACTCCAAGAGTGGTAAGAGAGCCTAGATTTGCTGCACAGAGTGTTACTAAAAATCAATTGTTGACTTTTATCAAGTATTTTTGGCAAATTACATTATTCACACAGCTTAAACAAACCCCATTTCCACGGTGGTTTTAACACCTAATTGATTTCTCTCCAGAACCTGGAGAAAGTGATCACAACCCAACCCACAGAGCAGGGGTACGTGGGGAAGCCCCTGCTCAGAGCAGAACTACGCACACGGAGGGCATCATTACCTTGGCATGCAAAGCCTTTCTCCTCATAGCCGGCGTTGCACAAGCACTTCCCTATGGGCACGAGCCACTCTCCCTCTGTGCTGCAGTACATCTTGGGGGGCTCCTCCTCCTTGGAATGGTTCACACAGGAGCCCCGCACCTCCACCAGCGACTGGGAGTCCATGGGCACCGTGTCCGGGAACATGGCGAGGTTCTTGACGGTGAAAGGGCACTTCTTGAAGTACACCCGCACCGACACTAAGGCAACGCACGCGCCCACGTCTTGGAAAGCCAGGTAAAAGCCTTTCCTGCTGATGGGCCCCACCTCACGGATTTCCGTGTTCAGCTTGAGGATTCGGTCGCCGAGGTCCATCTGGGTGAAGCTCTCGTCGGCCGCGATGGTGTCGATCTTTGTAAACTGGTGCTCCTTGAACTTGACCGAGTGGTCGTCATCAGACTCCATGTAATACAGGTTGAAGGTCTCTTTGCAAGTGCCAAGGACCAGGGGGATGCTGTTGCAGTCCCTCAGGGTGAACTTGAGCTCCACGTAGATCTTCTGAGCCGAGTTGCGCGGGATCCAGTTTGTCCGCAGCCAGTTGTTCTGGCTGTGATCCATGACATTGCACACTTGGTAAGTTCTGATTGGAGTGTAATGCTCGTCAACACCACTAATCTCTTCCCACTGGATTAAAAAAATAAAAAAGAAAAAAAGAAAATATTTTAAGATTCATGATTATACCAATAAAAACCACATTTGGAGCAAAAGCTGTGAAAAAGCAAAAATAACTTTGCTTGGACGTCACTATAAAATAAACAATGAAGTCTGGTTGAACTTGTAGTTACTTTTTTCTTATTAAGACACATAAACATCTTAAATGAACACAGAATTCACTATTAATAAGTCAGTTTTTACCAAGTTACTTCAAGGTGGATGAAAGAGAAGCTACAGCTGTTTTGCATTATTAAAAACCTGTGATTTCTTAAACATTAAGCAGTGCTGTCCTTTCAATCACAATTCCATGTCTTTACAAGAACTACACTCACCTCAAATGGAAGAGATCCTCAACAACAACACATATTTGCCCCGTTAGAACAAGTTTTATTTCAAAGATTAAATAAAAGCCAATGGCTCCAACTGAAATTCCATACAGTCACGATAAAATGTTACAGTTTTACATTTATTCAAAGCATAACAATTGATTTTCCTTGGGATATATGCACTCTGGACAAACAATAACTCTGGAAACTGGGTTGAGCTGGACTAAGAATTACTACCAATTTACCGTATCTTGATTAGTTGATTCTTCTGTGGACTACATACGCTACAACACTGGAATGGTTTTTGAAGAACACAGGGCCATGATTTGTTTCTACAGCAGCCATTAGGAAAAATCAGCAACCACAGGAAAAAAACAAACAAACAAACAAACAAAAAACCCTCCACAAAAACTGGAGAATTAGGTATGTTGTCAGAAATCACTGCCACTCCTGGGGGAGGGTGACAAAGATGAACTTCTACCAGAAAAAAACATCTTCCCTCAAAAATCAAGTCACATCAATTTCCTATTTAAGATCTCAGTCTAACAATTACTTGTTTTATATAAGGACCTTTTGCTGCAGGACTTTAGTGTAGTGCAGACAGTAGGAGAGGAAAGAAGTATTCCCACTGCAAAGCCAAAATCGTGGTTCAGAAGTGTTTACAGTTTCTTGGGTTTACAATGCATGTATATCACACACATATACAAAGGAAAAAAACCATGGCCCTATCAGACCAGCATCTGAGAGTTCTCAGCCTCAACCCACTGATTTAAGGAAGTTTTGATCTGACTAAGAGCTGGTCTGCACAATGAAATTGTCCACACACCACTGAAGATGTGATTTTAAATCACGTTATTAAACCAGCAGATAAAAGCAGTGTAAATACTCTTCCTTTAATTGAAACCAAGTTTACTGTAGTTCACTTTACAGACCTGACTATACACAAGTTTTATCTCTTCCTGACTAGTTCAACAGAGTTTAAAACACAATCTTGGATGTGTCTACAGCAGCTGATACGCTGCAGCACGCCATAGCAGGATCCATTCCCAAAAAGAGCCAGAAGTGCAGGGACTTACTGAGTCAAAATTACTGCACTGGAGCTTGTGGCCACTTGAGAGCTTGGCACCAACCATACAAGGATGAATTGCTGCCTGCAGAAGAGGCAGCTGGACCCCGGTTCCCAGCCTCTGCCAACTTCCCAAAAGTGGGTGAAGGACTCCCCTCTGGCAGATGTCCTTGAAAAAACCCAGGCCCTTAGCCAATGATCTAACCCTGCTGCAAAGAGCCCCTCAGATGCCATAACTGCTCCAGTGAAGCTGGATGCACTGATTTGTCTGGAGCTCTTACCTGGACAAATAAATACTCAGTGACAACACCTGGATGAAACTAGATAATATTGTATAATGAAACCAAATTTTACAGACATTTTAAGCAGCTCCCACTGATTCAGAAGTCATCTAGCGATTATCATTTCCATATAATTTCTAATCAGTTCAATATCTTTTAAATGTTCAGTGGGAGGCAGAGAGAAAACCAGGAACTTGAAGAGTTCAAAGTATCTCCACAGCAAGTGTTAGTTTACTGAACAAGTCTCATGGTAAAGTTTCTTATTCAACATGCTTACATAGACTTTTGACTGTAGATGTAGGACTTGCATGACAGAAGTAGCATCACTACTGTGTCCTTCACCTAGAAGTTTCAATTAATAATTTCATGCAGTTATCACTTCAATAATTTTCAGTGAAGACCAAATTGCCTGGAAGTCTATGTTAGTCCACTTACATGAACAACAAAGTTTTAAATCTATCATTTAATGCTGAAGCATTGCTGAAGGGTAATGCCACTCTCACACTGGGTGCTAACTTGACTAAAATAATTTAACACTTATAGAATTGTTGAGATTGCAGTTCTTGCATCAGAAAAACACGAAATAAGTCACCAAAACTACAGGAAGAGCATCCAAATCACAACATGTACCAGACTTAAATACATTTGGGAATTCAGTAATTATTATGATCAAAGTAAAAAGCAAGCAGTACATTTGCATTGCTCATACATTGCAACTCTTCCCAGTAAGCCTTCATATTGCCATTTCAAAGGGATCTTCATGGTAAACAGATCATCAAGAATATTGAGACAATTTTCATTCCATGACCCATGAGCTTCTTCTATTGAGGTTTCTCAAACACCTATATTCGTGCTTGTTTTAATTTTTATTTCTGTACTTGTAACTCATGTTCAACTTGCTCTTTAAAGTTACAATAGTTACAAAATTTCTTAAAAAAAAAAAAGAAAGAAAGAAATTCTTATGCCAGGCATGGAATTAAGCAGGGAAAATAAAAAAACAGATGGACAGGGGAGAGAAAATACAATGAAAGACTTGTGGGTCGAGACAAGGAGAGGGAGAGATCACTCACACGTTACTGCCACAGACAAAACAGACCCAGCTTGGGGACATTGGCTTAATTTATTATCAATCAAATGAGATCAAGGTAGTGACAAAAAAACCGTAAATCCTGGGTAACTCTGATCCATGGAGCATTACACTGCAGAAATGTCCCAGCTGAATTTCTTTCTTTCAACACTGTACAAAACTAATGGATATTTATCAATCCTGGCTATGATTAGAGAGGAAATTAATAGCCAAGTCCTAAATTCTGGAATGAGGAAATGACAGGACTATCCTCCTACAAGTCCAACAGGAATAATAAATCCAAAATTTTTTAGGAAGATGTTTATAAAAAAGTGTTAGGGACTCTGTGACAGAATGATGGGGGGCACAATTTCTGAATTCATATTATTACACAGTATTTATGTCATATTCTCCTGATGCCTTCAGGCACTTTCAATACTTCTGAAACATGTCCAGAAGTGCCATAGCACCACTCCCTTCCCAGCATGTAATCTAGCTTTTGAAAAATGTTCTTTTGTTTGCTTTTCCTTTTTTAAAATCTTCTTGGATACTGTTAATGACAGGAAACAAGAGATTCCTTTCAGTGGGGTAGAAAAATCTTCAGATCCCCAGTGAGAGGGTCTAACTCATGCCTCTGAGTGACAAAGTTGGGCCAAAAAGGATTTTCTTCTCCCAGATCTGGCACTGTGCTGGACTTATAGCTTTGGTTTATTTCTTGCAATTTCTTTACAAAAGGAAACGTACAGAAGTGAATGTAGGACGTTTCCTAGGATGTCATGAGCAGCCTCAATAAAAAGCTCCCTCTCACTGTGAGAATCTAGGACATGAGTGATCTCAGGTCTTGCATCCTGCCTGTGACATCACTTTTTGTGTCTTTTTATCCATCATAATAAAAAAAAATCTGAATTACAATAAGAAACGGAAGGATATTTTGACACTTACAATACAACATATATGCAACTGTGTGATTGCAAAAAAAAACCCATTTTTTCTGTCAGCATCACATTGCTATAAAACTCTTAACCTACCAAGTATAAAACTCCAACTTGAGATGAGCAATAAAATAATTCAAGTCTAAATAAGAAACAGGACCTTCCCACATACTATTTTAAAGTTCAACAAAAGAGTAGCAGGATGCAAGAGCTCTGAAAGGTTGCTATTAACAAAAACCCTATAATGACCATATTATAGGAGACTGCATTCCAGACCAGCTCATCAGTATGGAAACTTTCCTCATAACATCACCAAAGATGCTGATTCAAGGCCCATAAATGCCAACCAGCTGAGATCAGAGGAGAGAAAATGATCTGATTTGGGAGTTTAAGGAACTTTACCATGGAATTTTTTTTCTACATTTGACATTCAAAAATCAATGAAATTACCTCCTGCCACTGGCTCTGGCCACAGATTTTATTTTTAGTTTTTCCTAAGTTGCAAATGAAAGAATAAGTTGCATCGCGAGAGTTTTCTGCTTAAGTTACACACAGAGCGAAATTATCATTTCTGTCCCATAAACCCTCCTAAGACACAGACTTTGGTACACTCATAGCTTCAACCTAAAACTTGGGTTTCTTCATAGCTAAGCAAAACCGTTTCAGAATAACAACCAAGACAAAATATTAATATCCCGTCTGTTGAGTGCTCAGGTGAGACGAGAAACTCATTAAGAGTATCCAGACAGCCCAAGAAAAACTGAGGTCTATCATTTTACCACACAACTAGCTCCAAATTTATCCCAAATTATCCAAGCCAGTCAGATCTGTGCTCCATGCAGTTATGCTTCCAAGTTTTTAAAGAACTGGGAAGGAAAATAAAATAAATATTATAATAAATAACTGTCTTAGAGCAGCTAAGCACACATAAACAATATTGAGAAAGCAAGATCACGTACCTTATCATGGGAATACTAAATTAACAATTAAACCAAACTGCAGAAAGACAAGTAAAGCCATCTCTTCTCCCCCATCTCTAATTGGCAGACAGATGAATACTTCATCATCAAATTTGTAAGGACAGCTGATTCTCACCCTTCAGCAAGCAAAAGCCTCTTAATCACAATGAGGTAAAAAGGTCACCACAACGAGGAAAACATCTGAGTTCCTAACAGACATCTGAATCCAGCATTCAAACATCCACTCAGAGCTTGGACAAGCAAAGCATTTATAGCTTCATTTTTTTCCTAGGCTACATATCTCCTGGAGAGGCAGGTTTCAATCTTATTTATGCCACAGGTTAAGCAGATTTGCTGGGAAGTTCTCAACACAACAGTCCCCATGGCTGAAATCTGTACTGATTATCTGTACAATAATTTGCATAAAAGCACCTTTCTCCACAAGCACTGTACAACCTGGGTAAGACTCAGCCTTTAAGTGTAGTTGTTTCAGAGATGGAAATTTACCCAAGATGGAACTCACCCAGGGCTGTGGATGTGGCAATCTGGTGGAAAAAAAGTGTCTTCAAGTAATTATAATCAGAAGTTATTTCACACAATGTTAGACATGACACTTAGCTCGTAACAATCAGCTTCTGTAAATTTTTAATAATAACACAAATAAAAAGCATCAGGTCATCCAGTACCATCCTCTGCTTCACCTAAAGCACTACCTAGCACCTAAAACTGGATGTAGCCACACAGGCAGTGATGGCAAACCTCTACAAAGAAATAATCAGGCCATAGTCAATTAAAAATGGGAAGAATCCACTTCACCGAACTATTTGCTGGCTACCTAAACAGGAAGGTATCCCTCGCCCACATTTATGTCTCAGTTTTCTAATACATAGATTAGGAACAAATTAATGGTGGGGCAATATTTTTGTTACTATTTTAGTTATTTCTTGTACTGTAACAAAGAGTCAAAGATGCCTTCACAAAAACCCCAAAGCATTAGCAAATGCTTTCAGAAGCATCAGCAAGCAGGAATTTTTAAGCACGAAACCATTACTTAAATGGGAAAACAGCACCACAACAGAGAAAGTGAAAAACATCTGTGGCACCAGAACACTTAAAAATTCACATTTGAAAAGCCCCTGCAGTTTGTTGCTTTGTATTTGCCAGCAGAACACATAAACAAAAAAGGTTTACATCAAAATGCACAAAACAGGTGCATAATATAGCATTTCCTTGCTAGCCAGTCTTTCAAAACAATGTATTTTTACACAATGGCATTTCCTAGAGAAATCCCAAACCACCCCACATTCTCCTATTGTCATTAACACAACACTCAATGTACAGTGAAATTCAGTAGTGTTGTGCTGAATGTAACTGTAAAAAGCACCAGCTGGCTGTATTAGAAATGGCATCCTTCCAGGTCTCAAATGTCTTATTTATATACAATGGAATCCTTCCAGCTGTTTAATATTTAGGGCTAATAAATATAATTGGCAGTACTACTGCACAAGGGCAAGGAACACAAATACATATAAAACTACTTCCCAACAGAAAATCTCATTTGTTCTTAGATGATTAAACCAAAGAGGGATACAGAGTTCTGAGCAAATTTTACATAGCAGACCTTTTTTTTTTTCTTTAATCCAAACAATATTTGCTTGTTTTCTAAGTGCAAAACTGAGGAGAAAAAAAAAACAACCCAGGCATCCTTTACTCCAGCTGCTCCTGGAGCAATGTTTCCTTCAACCAGTGCCTTGCACAGGCCATGAATAAAGATAAATTGGCAAGGTAGAAAGACAAAAAACAGCAATGCTGGATCCAGAAAACAGTCACACCACACCAGCCAGTCCAGAAGTGAGGCTTATTCCCAATTCTGTGCAGGACAATTTTACCCCTCACAAGCAGATTAACCCCATATTGAGCAGGAGATGAGCACAGTGCAGCTGAGAATGCAGATATAAGAGGTGCCCTGTGGACATCCTGTAAGATTTGTGTCCCTATTTCCAGCTTTCCAGCAGATTTGATGATGGCAAGGCCACCACAGCGTTACCAAAGTGGCTGCAGTCTCCCTCCAGCCCCAGAGGATCACCAAGTTCAAGGAGCTGGGCTTTTTCACAGCCACCTTCACAGACTCTGAGAAAAGCTCCAGGAACTCTGGCCTCCAACACAATAAATACTTTAAGATCACAATACTGGATGTAATCCTGCACATAAAGGCAAGAACTGTGACTCTGCCCCTTCTGAAAGACCTTGATTCCACTGAAATCTTCAACTCCTTGGCACAACCCAGATGGAGAACTAATCTAGAAACGGAAACCTTCAATTTGGGTGAGTGAAACACAGTTAATGCTTCATAACTTCATGTGAGGGAACAATTTGATTTGAAAACTCAAACAACTTCCATGACAGCTGGAGCCCACAATCAATTCCATAAAAGGCTGCTCAGTGTAATTATCATAATTTGAAGGTATTTGGGTTGGTTTCGTTTTAACTTCGTTCACACGGCAATGTTCTCTTTTTATACCCTTTAGCTGGGCAGTTGCACACTCACATATCTCCATGCTTCCATCTTTAGCATAATTTCTTAATAACATCTTGAAGAGGCTTCATTTTTATTCATCAGTTCATGCTTTCATTGAAAACTGCATTTTTCAGTATGGGTATTTAAATCATATTATGATCTTCTTCTGAGTTGTTGATAAAACACAACATTTTTGCTCCTAAAATTGCCTCTTTATTCCTGTAGAAGGCAACACACCTTAAAGAGACCAGCATCTGAAATCCTGTCTCAGCCATCATATCACCCCTTTAATAAGGACAAGCCAAAAATAGTTATGAATATACCTGAAAAGCATATTATTCATAATATTTTTTCCTCCAATCCCTTGCTTGGGAAGTACTGCAAAAAAAAGGCAATGAAAATAGCACACATACTACTTTTTAAATACAGCTATCATATAGGGTCTTGAAAATTAAGCACATGCTAAAATCAGACAAGAGTCATTGTGCTTAAAAGGCTAAGTTAAAAATACCTCCAAAAAGGTGATTATTCTTTTGTCAGCTACAGAGTCAAAAGAGAAATGGTAATTATTATATTTTTACTGTAACTGTATGGAAATTAATTTCCTCAGCATACAATTAGGAAAAGTTAGTTCTGTGCACATATTTCCAGTTATTCTAATTGAAAAATATGTGTAATACAGGAACTCACATTTCACTGACATTTCATATTTTCTAAAGATAAATTCATTTCTGTTGAATAAGAAGAAAGTAATTAGACTGGGAATTCTGGAGATAGTCCAGGTATCTTCTCAACCTCTGGCTGAGATACTCTTGATTTCTCAAGGCTCTAAAACATTAATAAACAATTACTTTTCCTATGTCAAGCTAGGGATGAAAGAAGAACTCATGCCTAATTTAATATGAGAAAAATAAACAGAAGTAACTCAACCAGGATTCTAACCAAAGACTCTTGAGGAGAAATGGCATTAGCTGATTTTCACAGGTCTATACTGTAGCAGTAAATTGGAGATACATAATTTTCTAAAATTTCTCTGTTTGTTATTTGATGAATTGTACACACTGGGAACTGCAAAAAAGTATGTCACAAAAATATGTAGTTTTACCTGTAGAAACAAACAAACAACAACAAAAAAACAACAAAAACAAAACCAACCAACCATAAAAAAACCCCAAAGAGTTAATCATACTTTTACAGCTGTCAGGATCAATCAATTCCAGTCTTGGGTAAACAGCAGCTCATTAGATAAAACAGCTCACATACACACGAAGAAACACTTGAAAAAAATAAATCTGGTCAGAGATCATTGGAAGCCCAAGGAGAAGCCAAATGTCTCTTGGAATAGGATATAACCCATAGTAAAAGGCATTGACATATTTTAGAAAAGCCTCACAAAGAACCTCAAATTCAAATCTCATTAAATAGGTGTATTTGTGTACTTGCTCTGTGGGAGGCTGAGAGACATTAGCAGGAACAGAAACTCCTGACCTATAATCCTACCCACCAAATTCCCCCATAAGGCCTTGCATGTAAATATGAGGCTTAAATTTCATTTTCTAGCTTACTATGGTATAGTGGAGCACAAAGTGCTTCCAGAAATCCACTACATTAATTATTATCAGTGGTATCAATACCTTACTGCAGAGATTAAATATGGTTCAGAGAATTACCCTAAAGACTGCTCTTTAATGCCAAAAACACTTCTATAGCTTACATTTATTTACTCATGCTTCATTTCTTTGTCATAATGTTGGATATAAACACACTCAGTAGTTCTGCACTGTAATTTTTGTATTCAAACATTCAGAATTGCCTCACTTTTAGGTCCTATGGTTAAAAAAGAAAGTTAAGCTTGCACTGCTCTCAGTAAGACACTGATTACATGCACGTGAAAAGCTCAAAATGTAAACAATTGCACAGGAGAGAGGTTTGTTATTTTTTAACACAAAACACGCTAAATGTAAATGGAAGCCTGCTGGGAATGTGCATCAATAAATGTGTGTTTGACTCAGTTCCCTGCATTTGGGACTGCAGAGAAAAAAAAAAATCAGACAAGGATTTCAGTGTTTTATTTATTTTGCTGAATTGTGCCTCCAGAGGTGAAAGTTTACACAGAACCAGAATACAATGAGCCCCTGTTTTTGCCATCCAGGTATCCTTGCAGGAGTAACCAGAGGATCTTCCACGATGTCCTGACAATGACCTCAACAGATATGGGTGAATCACAACCCAAAGGAGGAAAGACAAACCAACCTTCACTCTATCTCATTCTCCTGGTCTTTTCCTGCCCCAAGGTCAGGGACTTTGTCAAATTATTTATGTTTCTGATAAAAACTCAATTTCAAGACTCTGAGATAAGGCCGTCACAAGACTTTCTGGGTGAGTTAAGTCTTTGAAGTTCCATAAACCAGAGATAAAAATTACATTTTAATATACTTGGTTAGAAAAGCTACCAAGTGTAGGCAACACTCTTTCAGATCTTCAGCTTCAGTCATTTGCTTCCCAGGGTCCAGCTGAACACGTTGTGGGAGTGAAATTCAAAGCCCACAAAGAACCTGAGCTGTCAGGAATCCTTTCCTTTGCTGGAATCAGGATTCTCCCCTAGAAGATGGATAGGACCTAGTGAGAAACCCAGGACATGAAAACACTTGGAATGTGCTTCAAGCCACAGGAAACAGGAAAAATCGAGTATCACTGCTGATTTATAACGCATGAAATACAGCCAGTAACACAGATTTACTGATAGGCAATGAAGTTCAGAAGTGCATTTCAGAGTTGTTTCATATTCACATGTCCCAGAGCCAACATCCCAACTGGGAATGTTTTGGGAAATGAGAACTCCACCTTGAACTGAACCCACATGCCACTCAGAGCAGCAGAAAATGAGATGGAGAACCTAGAAAGCTGATAACCACAACAAGAAAAGTTCCATTTCTGAAATGATAATGAACAAAATTATTGCTGATGAACCTCAGTGGTGCTACATCCAAAACCAAAGGAGTTAGGAAAACAAACTGTTAAACAAACATTATCTTTGACAGCACCAAAACTCATATTTCATATACCAGCATTTCAAATGTAAAGTCTAACATTTTTGTCAGGAAAATAGCAATTTCTGCCCCAAACGTACAGAAAATGCAAATTCATTTATCCATTTCAATTGTCAGGAAAAAAAAAATATAGCTAAAAAAACCGTACAATATACCTTTGAACTCACAGGAATATTTCATGCAGGTGAGATTACATACACTATATACCCAGGAGTTTTATAATTTATGCATTAAACATTCTGGTATATTCCAGACTGCTAATTTTAGGTACAATGTTATTTCCTACTAAATGAGAAATTGTGTCTACTGTAATTACACTGCACCCATTTCACTCCATAGACAAGAACATTTCCAACAGGAAAATCATTTTGTTGCCATTACTGATAAGACAGCAATTATTTACTTAAATTGAATACAAAAAGTCAGTGAAAAACCTGAAAAATCATGCTTAACATGCCTGGATATAATTTAAACACATTTAACATTTCATTCACTATTTACAGAGATTTTGGAAAGAAAATAATAAAATATTATTTGTATGCCTACTTACACCATACTTTTAGAAGACATTGCTTAGACTTAGAACTTCTGCTAAATATAATTGTGTGGGCAAAGAGTCCAAGGAGTTAAAACTATCAGAACTCTTTTTTAAAAATAATAAGGCATAATTTTTTATTATAAAGTCCATACTCCATATACCACATATACTTATTTTGTATTGTAATTTCTCTCCTTAATTAAAGAATTTTTGAACTTTATAAAAAACAATAAATTGTTTGTATTGCTCTGTCTCAAAAGGCAAGGAGATTTTTCCAAGTAGAAAGAAAATAAATACAGCTTTTAGGGAAATATAACGAGAAAAAAGTTTAAAGTATCAAAAACATCGGAGGGAGAGGAAAAGTGGGGACAAAATGATGTGAGGCTTACCAGATGAGAAAGAATGGAAAAAGCAGGCACTGTAAACATAAGGGTGGGAGTCTGTACCAGAACTATTCCCAGACACTTGGAAATTTGGGGAAGAACCAAAAAGATGAAGGTCTGGATCAACAAGTAGATATAACAGAGGTCGGAGAGAGACAAAGGCAAATTCATGCAGCTTTCCAGAAGCTAGGAAGGCAACTCCTAATTAAATCAGAAGGCTGTGAAGGTGACAGAATACAGAGGCAATATAATCATGTTTTTGGAGTCAAGCTGCACTCTGACTACAGCAAACTGCGTACCTCCACATGCAGAGCATGACAATTTAAATAAGAGTGACAATTTGCAACATTCAAGATGGGATATTTTGGACACAAGCTTGTATTATTCAAGATGGTCTAACACAATGTTCTAAGGCATAAATTAAAATTGTCTCACTGCCCTTGAGAAATAACCACTGCCTGGCTAAGGCAAATTAAAACAGCACAAACAAAATACCTGGCCAAAACACTGTGATGTCTCTTTGTTGTGAAGAGCACAGAAATCTACATCTGACCTCACTGACCACATGGAAAACTGTTTGAACTTGCACAATAAGAGAAGTCATGGCCCTACACAGCTGAACTGCTGATTCTGCTCTGCCCTACTCCTACCTTCTCTTCTGCTCCCTGCATCAGCTTTAAAGTGCCCATATAGGGAGCTGATGAGAGGAAAAATCCATCTGCATGTCAACCTGGCAAAAACACACAAAAAATAAAGCAAAGGAAAAAAAAAAGTAAACAAACAGCCTTAAAGAGAGACACGGAAGTGGCTGCTCCAACAATCTTGAACAACAATCTGCTGATCAACAATCATGAAGTGTTAATGCCAGTCCCTAGGTTGGGACAGGAAGAGAGGGATGGGGAGTAGGACAATCCTGAAGAACCACAGTCTGTTCAGCCTGCCTTCCTGTGAAGATAATTGAAGAAGTAATCCTGGGAATCATTTCCAAGCATGCAAAGGACAAGGAAACCATCAGGAAGAGTCAGCACAGCTTCACCACTTTCTCCCATAACATGCTCACAGGGAATCTGATGAAACACGAGCAAGTTGAGTAGGCAGTGAGGTGAACTGAAATTGCCTAAATAGCCAGGTTCAGGAGGTTGTGATCGGTGGCACAAAGTCTGGCTGGAGGCACCAAGAGAGTCCAATCCTGTCCAACAGCTCCATCAATGGTCTGGATGATGGGGCTGATGCACCCTCAGCAGTTTGCTGGTGACACAAAACTGGGAGCAGTGGCTGATATGCCAGAGGGTCGTGCTGCTACCCAGGGGCACCTCGACAGGCTGGAGAAATGGGATGAGAGGAACTGCAAGAGGTCCAGCAAGGGAAGCGCAAAGTCCTGACACGTGGGAGGAACAACATACTTAGAACTTTTACTTGGCTAAACTGGATTCTTGTTGAAAGGAATGAGAGACTTGTCTTTACAAACAAGCTCTGGGGCTGCTGGTAGATGGAATTAGCACTGAGAGATAAGAGGAAACAGTGGGAAGGATTCCACTGATTGATAAATGGAAAGCAGATTTGCCTCTACAAACAGACTGTAGGTCTACTGATAAATGAAACTGGATATTGAGAAACAAAAGAAACAACGGGAAAATCATAAAATTCAATAAGAACTAAAAATACAGGGTGGGTTATACCTTAGAAGGGAACCTCAGGTATTAGGCGTTCTGGAAGTCTGTACCTCTCGAGTACCTCAGCCAATGGGGAAAGAGAGAGGGAAATGCAGCCGGGAAATTAGGATAAAAAGGAGGCTGTGACCTCCAAAAATTTGAGAAACCCCAGGGGAATGCCTCCCTTTATTCGAATAAAGTAACGGGACTCCTCTGGCCCCATGTTTTGGACATAAACATCTGGTGTTCGTGGATTAATTTTCCTAGCACTGTGCCACATCATCAGCTCATCGTGACCCAGACAGAAGCTGATCACTTTGGTAAAGAGACATCGAGAGCCAAGTAATTGCTTTCCAGACTGTTTCCCCTCCCACAGTGGTATCACTCCATACACTGCAGCAAGGAGTCGGCAGCACATCGGGCACTGCTGATTTCCTGCATAATTCACAGCCACCTCACTGGGATTCTCAGGAGAGCACCCTGTGTCTGGCACAAACCATTTGACCACGCAAGTGAAATTGTCCATCTCAGCAGCAGCAGCAGCAAGCACAGCACAAACCTCAGAGAAACAGTCCCAGTCTGCAGGTGATTTAAGGTGAAATCAGTAACTTCGTAGCTGCGTTTCGCGGCATCTGTGTATGCACACAGGTCACAAAGTCGCTTCTTTAAATTATGATGAGAGAACTTCCATTTCAGCCAAGCATGAAAAAGCAGAGTGTGCCCTGAGTACCTGTGCAAGGCCTTTTGTTCCTACATGAAAGCACTTTCCCAGACACCTTCTGTGATTCCTCAAACCCAGTAATTTTCTATTCCTGAAGCCTGTACCCTGAGGGCTCTCTCTTCCATCAGCAGGGAAGGTGTCCCTCACTCCACAGCAGGAACAGGATTTCTGTTAACTATTTCCAGGCTATACTCATCAGCCATTTATTTAAATACTGTTAATTTAATCATGACAGCAATTCTGGGGTAACTGCACATGTGCAATCCAAGTAGGGATCAAACAAATCTATGTCACAGAAACAACCATGCAAGTATATCTGGTTTATGGTCATAAAATACTGCATTAACCTAAAATTGAAGATTTAGCTAGAATTAGAATTATTTAGGATGCACTAAATAACAAAGAAAATGAGATTTACACAATAAAGGCAGATTAGCTATGGAAAAAGGAAGAACTTTAAGAAATATCTACCCTACAAAGTACGTCACCTAAAGAAAATAAAAAGAAAGTTGAATGTTCCTGAAAGTGAGGTAATGGCACTTTTTTTGTAGCAGACAAGTTCAGAGAAAAAGTATTTTTACTGCTACCTTTATTACTTGAAAAGTGGTAGTACTGAGAAGGACCAATTCCATTGTGAAAGGCATAATAGGAATAGGTAAGAATGACTCATCTCTGCCCATAAAGAGTTTTGTTTGAATGCTGGATGCTATTTTATAGCACAGATTTGAGAGAAAGGGCCCCATGCCTCTCCACAGTGAATTATCAAGGCAAAAGGAATACAACATTTCTCAAAACAGAAGTTCATGTTTTATCTGACTAAACAGTATTTTTAATGTCCCAGTTTAAAATAACTACAAATCAGAAAATTCAAGTGGACTTTTCTGTAACACTCTATAAATGTCTGAGCACACAAATGGACTGAGTCATCCTTTAATGACATTATTTGCTGAAAATAGAGACCTTAGCTAAGAAAAGGGCGATCAAAACTATACAGAAATTCCAATCTTAGCCTGAAGTAGGGAAGAAAAGTTGAAACAAAGTATCATAAGAACATTTAGTGGAAAGCATTGTTACCTTTCATTGTCTAAGAAAGAAAAAAAACAAAGCCTGTTAGAAAAAAACCAATATTTGGTGAGGTTTTTTGTCTTACACTTGGAAAGGAAAATATAAAATATAGTGCAATGCTAAACATCTATACAAAAAACCCTGAGATCCAGGAAGCTTTACCAGTTTAAAATAACCTGTGCAATTTTTCGGTTTTACTTAGCCAAAAAGTTTCAAACAATCCAAAATCTTACTCTTTTCCTGCAGGAGTACAACACATTATTCAGCAGTCATGTAAAAAAATTTTAAAATGTATTGATCTTCCTGAAAGCTGGTAACTTCTGAGCACAACACACTGGAACAGAATGCAGGAAATAGGGAAAGAAATATTCCCTATGCTAATTTTGTGTCAGCCCAGTCTCACTATTCCATTTATTTTCCAGTGAGGAAGAACTGGTTTCCTTAAAGCCAACTTCTTCTGGTATTCTGTTGGGTTTATCTTTCCTTTTTTTCTGCTTGGTTGCCCTTTTTTTTAAGGAGAGGACTGTGGGACAAGCACAGTCCAGCAGCTCCCAGGTGATAGGAACCATTTGCCTGCTCACTTGGACAGCAAAGCCCCTTTGAGTCCACTCTGCACCAACAGACCCCTGCAATTATCAGTAATTTCAATCAAGTGACCAAAGGAAAGGTTAACTTGGAGAAAAAGAAAGCATGGCAACTAATTAATGTGTCAAAGCAGCACTCTCTGTTCTGTTAGTGAAGCTTTAGGAAGGACACGTGTGTGATTTTTGTTGTCCAGGATTGAGGAGCAGCACTGAGTTAATTTAAATAATTCCATTTTATTTACCAGGCTGTCAGCAGCACCTGAATACCTCTGCCAGCATCTCCTCTTGCCCAGCATCCCACCTTTGCCAGGGAAACTCAAAATAGCTGAGGATGGGTAACCCCACAACGAGCTCCTGGCATGGCAATGAACAGCGGGGATACAGGATGAACAACCAGGTTTATCTGCTTAAGGTCATATAAAAAACAAACAAACAAACAAAAACAAACCAACAAAAATTAAAAAAAAACAACCAAAAAACCCAGAAAAAAAGCCCAAGAAACAAACAAAACAAAATCAAAAATAAACCAAACAAAAAAACCAAACCAAAACAAAACTCAAACAAACAAAAAACAAAACCAAAACAAAACAAAAAACCCAAGCCAGAAAACAAAAAAGCCCAAATGAAACAAAATCTATTACTAACCCCCCCGCCCCATACACCCCACCCTCTGTGCAAATGTTGGAATGCATAAGAAGATAACCTCTGAGGCAGCTCATACTCAGTCCATCAACTGACTGTGACAACTTCAGAAACTAACAATAAATAAGATTATCCACCACAAGTGTTCTCCTCCTCAAAAAAGCTGCTTATTTACATTCTGCTTGCATCTGGGAAGAACCAGCACATTGTTCAGTCCTGTTGCCTCAGAGAAATTATCATTTTTGGTTTGTTTTTTTATGGGAAAGGACTGCACTGCAAAAAAAATAATAATAAATAAAAGCGGTAACTACAAATTACATGACAATGTACCACAATGTATTTTCCCATCACCAAACAAAACCCACACGAAATACTGTTCAAAAAACACAAAAAAACCCAAACAAACATTCTGCCTCCTCTTATTCAGCATAAGAGCACTCACTTCTCACTTCTTTCCCTCAGAAAACATCATTCACCCTGATTAGTTTATATCACGAAACAAAACCCACATCAAATATATTGATGTGATTTGTGAAGAGTAATTTTATAGGTAAAGAGTAAATTACTCCTGTTCCAATGACTATATGAAAATCCAGTTAGTTTTAGGACCACTGAAGAGTCTTTCCACGCTGTATTATTTACTTATTTAAGTCTGCTAAGCTTCCCATATCATTACATTGAAAATTCAAATTTTTTCCTAAATGGCTGCAAAAGTGAAATAGTTCTCTCCCCTGAGCTCAGGATTCAGTTCTTTTCTCCAGAAAGCAAATTAGGCCTATAAAGCTCTAAGCTCTCAAATCCTTGGAGCATCACTGCTTCTATGAGAGGAAAAAATCCAAAAACCAAACAAAAAATACTCAAGAATGAAACATCAGTTATGGTAAATTCAATATTCACCCAGACTCCCCTCTTTGGGTGGCAAGTGAGCCTGCCATGAACACATGCACAGAAGAAATTGACTATGATCAAAAATCTCTTAAATATTTCTTTTTTATGGGCTGGGACAAGAAACAGCAGAACTGAACTGCTACAAACCCAAAGTTAACAGAACAAACCAGATTTTAACAGAACAAACAGGCACTGGACTGATGGCATTGCTTTGAAGGCAAGAAGCCACGGGACATTTGTGGGCAATCTGTGGTTAGGATGTCAATCTAGAGAAAATAAAAATCACTTATTTCTGCCACTTGTGGAACAGGCTTTGTGATTCTGTGCAGCTTGAACAACTTACAAGAGCTCACAACCTATTTTTGAGATTATTTTACTCCTTTCAGTTTGAAAAAGGGCATTCCTCCAGTGCTCCAATCATCATCATCATCATCATTTAAAAATTACTGCACTACCAGCTAACACCTTCAGCTCCCAGGAAACACTGCTCTCGCCCCATATCCCATGGAACACCCAGCAGAAGTGGGAAGCAGGAACAAGTCAAGAGGCTGGGTTTGCCCTACAGGTCAAAAGCTCTTGACATTGTAGAAAACAAACGTTGGGCTGATTCCAGAGCTGCAAACTCTTCACTAAAAAGCTTGTAGCACCTACCGAGTCCTCCAAAATAGATGGGAATGAAGAAAATAACATCATTTGTCACAAAGCCACTGAAATACCAGAAAACTGTATGGTCTTCTCATGGAGATGTGGAAATCCAGCTCTGTTCCAGGGTGCACACACACAGTGATACCACCTAATTCAGTGATTATACATCTTCTTTCCCACAGAACCTTTGAGTTCTAGAAGGGTGGGAAATCCTCATGAATGGCAAGATCTGGTCTGGATTCTAATACTTCTGGAGAGAGACAGTTTGAAAATTATATTCCAGCTTCTGGCCACAGACCAAAGGTCCCCTCGATTTTGTACAGCAGAATGCAGCATCCTCTCAGATCTGTGTTAGGACACCTGTTCTGCAGAGAGAACACCTGGGTCAGCTGCAGGAGCTCACCAGCCACAGGAAAAGGCAGAATACAAAATGAAGAGGGCAACAAGAGAGGCTCTGAGCAATCTGATTGTGACAGGACCTTTGCTCAGGCATTCATTCATTTGGCATTTTATCTGGTAGCCTCAGGACCTAGGACTTTCCATTCTCATTTTTGATTCTGGCATCTTTGGCAGTTAATATAAAAATGACCCATGCTAGTTAAGTATTTTTCCTCAGTGAACAACCTTCAAGGTGCATAGGCAGTGAGTCAGCATTTAATACTTGAATTTACTTTTTTTAAAGTTTCTGGACTAAAGGCTCTGAACATACAGTTATTCTCCATGTTTTCTTTCCCCAGCCTCCTCCTACATCAATACCAAGCAGCAAATCCAGAGACCACTGAGATGAAAGAACAAAAAACCAAAAAACTTTGGTGATTTTAGGCAATTTGGACACAGCCCTGAGAGATGTTTACAAGAAAAAAATATCTGATCATGCAAAGATATCATCACAGCAGAACTTCTCTTAGGAACAGGGATTTTGTTTGGATAGGCTAAAAACTCCTCTAGATCCATATTCTGCCAAGGCATCCACAACATCCACAACAATGCCCAGAGAGCTGTAAGTTACTAGTGCAATATTAGGACTGGTATTGGAAAAATCACTAGAAAAACATTAATTACGTATAGAAGCAGAAGGTTAAAGACTAGCTAGAAGTTGGAAAACTTCCTATACACCTCCTATTCAAGTTTGCACAGAGTTTAAGGTCCAATCAAAAGCATAAAATGCCTGTCACCAAGAAACTCCTTTATAACACAACATGTGCAGCAGCAGTCAACAAGCTTGAAAATTTAAATCCTCATTGTTACAATTTTACCTGAAGCACATGCAAAAGTGAATAAACAGATCAATTCTCAGGCTGTCAGCTCTCCCAGTAAATTTATACCTCACATTTCGGTCTCAAAAATCTTTCTTTAGAGCCACATTTGTTGCAGAGAACTTCACTCACAATGTTATAACTTCAAGGTAGTGAGTAGAAGCCAAATAATCTCTGGATTGAGAGACTGCTGCTAACAGCTCAGTTATGGAGTCACTGACCTTGTGCTCTGTTTTAATCAAATTATTAGGAACAAGTTCAACACTACTAAACATTTTTTCGCTAGCCCAACAAGATAAAAATGTGTAGAAGTCCAGAAGATAAGGGCATATTACTTAAAATTAACTTTTTCCCCTCTTCATTAAACACATCTAATTTCAAAAGAGCCTCACATCCACCTGCACCTAAACCCATATAAAGTAAATTACATAGATAGAAATAAGCACTCAAGCCAGAGAAAGAAAACACCTCTGAGGACTTCAGAAGCATTAACTAAGCTACAGTGCATGAATCTGAACACAATCTTTCTGTTTCTGCTTCAGCTTTGTTCTAATAATGACACACATCTGGATTTACGCTGCTGAATATGGACATAAAACGTGCCTGCAACCTGTGTAAGATAAGCAATGCCTCTTGCTGGTTTGACATCAACTTTTGGCTCTGCTGACCTGAGTTTTCAAAATGTTCCACCCTAATACCCCCTTCATTTTCTCGGCCCTGAATAGCTGCACACACAGCATGCAGACCTGTTTCGTGTTCTCAGTGCTGGAATTCCTTGCTGCACTTTGATCATGGCCCAGTGAGTGGTAATTTTCTGTGTTGAACATGTCAGTCTAAAAGAAAAAAAAAACAAAAACCAACAAGAACAAACTGTTCCCAGTCTCAGAAATCTAAAAACAAAAAATCCACAGTTGCCAAAGTTATCTGCTTCTTATCAAGATCCGTGTTTGGCACCAGATGCATTTGATTCATTCATCATTGTCAGTGCACTCGCACACTAATTATTTCAAATTGTTTCCTCAGGCAGAGGTCTAGGACAAATGCAAGCAAGCCAAAAATAGCATTTATGAATAATTATGCATAATTTACCTCAAGGCCTGGGCCAGGCTATCATTAAAACTTCTTCTTGCCACCTGTGATCCCGACTAATTGTGGACTTTAAATTAGTTCAAGACTGTTGTTTTTTTTTTTTTTTCTAATACAATGCCCACATTTAACCTTCCTATTAAAAGTTTTCTGATGCTTTAAAAATTCCCAATAAAATGTCAACAAGGTTCCTTCTTTTTCAACAATACCTTTGTATTTCACAGCCTGACAACAAGTTTGCTAAAAGGAAAAACTTCAGAGACAAGGTCAGCAACCTCACTTTAAGACACTGCCAAACAAGGTTCTAAGAAGAGGACAATTCCTCCTCCTCAACCTCAAAGTGAATTCTGATGCTCCAAAACTAAAGCTGTTTCAGTCCCTAAAACTTTCCCCATTACAGTTCTGACGCCTTCTTAAGGCAAGAAGAGAACTTTCACAACACTGACTTTTCTAACAACAGTCAAAACAAATTGATAAAACCCTTGCTCCCCCAAATTCAGAAGCGTCTGTTTAATTTTACTGATAGCAAACTCATTAATTCCAATGGGATCCAAAATGCAGATGGTTTTGCAGAATCAGAGCCTTATCCCATTCATTGTAATGAACGTACCTCCTATATTCTTGTGCTGCTTTAACTATTCAAATTACAGGTTTAAAATAAAAACAGCTGAAAAAAAGGAAAATCCACATTGAATATCTCTGGTGGAGGAAATATGTATCTCATAAAAAACCCCATGTATAAACCCCTGATAATTCCTAAGCACTCTCCAGTTTGGGAACACAGAACATGCTTCATTTTGAGACAACAGAAAATGTGTAACAGTAGCCAGAGATACTAATAAAAAATTACAAGTGCTGCTTATTCATGAAAAACCATCTACAAATTCGTCCATTCAGGCACCCAAACATCAGACATCTCAGGGACAAAAATATTCCACTGTTCAGTAAAAACAGTGCAAGACATGAAGGAACCAGACCAGCTAACTTCAGAACCCTTTGGAGCTAAGGATATGTTTATGTACTTTCCTCATTCAAGGCAACAAAAAATATCAGAGCAGAGATTTAAAAAAAAAAAAAAAAAAAAAGTTACGTTAAAATGTAAGATGTTATTTAAAAAAAAAAACCAGAGGAAAAGATGAATGCAAGCTGTCTTCTGGATAGCTTCTTAAAACATCAGTTGCAAAATAGCTCTGCTATCAAAATCAGATATTCCTAAAATATTAATGAATTTTACACAGTCTGATCAGCTCTAAAGCTGACACACAATTCTGCATCAGCACCAGACTTCTGGCAGAAGACAAAGCAAGCTAACACGTCCCAAGCTGGTGTTTACTATGTTTCCTAAACAGGAGAAGAAAAAATGAAAAATGATAGCAATGTCTCATGTCAATTCTGTGGCCAACTTCCCTGTGGTCAGTTCACTGTTATGGACCTTCTACCTCTGAAGTTTGTTATTCACCAGTCTGCTTGTGTTGGTTATAAGGAGTAAGGAAATGCTTTACAACTTGTAGAATAGATACCTATTCTAGAGATATCTACACTAAAGGTATCTCCAGGTCCTTCAAGACTGAATTAATACAAGTTCTGGAATTCAAGTGACCTCTTTGTCTTCTATTTTCCACACGGAGAAAACAAAGGCATAAACTCATCTTTCAGCTCTTTTCTGTCCATCACACACAAACACACATCCCTTCTATGTGAGGTACAGACTGCTAAATGCTCCTCAAAGCAGAAGTATTTTTATTACGAAAAACTTGAAAGCTTTGTTATGAGCAAAGTTTTCACAACAACTAAAACTAATAGGCAAACAACATCCAGATATTGCTTAGAAACGAATGAAATCTTACCATAAAACAAATTAATATAATGGATTATACTACAAACTGCACTACAACATCACAGGCATCTTAAATAAATTTCTCTCAGTAAATTTCATCAAAATAAGCACACTCATTTTTCCAACTATGATTGCACTGATGCTGTTGAATTATTTTTTCCCTCACATGCCTCCATTTTTTTTCCAGACAATGCTGCACTCAAGCTGCTTTGTTTCATGTCTCTTCCATGTTACACCCTCAAATTATTTGTCATAAAATATCTGCTTTGAGCAAAACAGCATCTAGAGAAAACAAAAAGATAAAATCCTATTCACTGCACTTGCACAAGGAGGCTAAAAACCACAGGGCAATGAAGTATCAGGTATTTATGACAAAGTGGAACAAATTCGGAGATGCTGTGAACTGTGGTGTCAATTACACACAGTGAAACACCCATAATTCAGGGTGAAAAGAAACAAATAAGCAGACTATCCCCTCACCCCACCCGGCTGTTTTATTTCATAGTAGGACAGCAGAGTGCCATTCTCTTTTCTAGGAATGCCTGGAAAATTGCATTCCAGTTGTGCACGGCTCTGCTGCCTCCATGAACCATGGCCCAGAACCCAAGGTAGCTGCAGAGTGCCCAGGAGGGGACTGGGGGAGTTTATCCTGTGCAGGAAGCACAGGGGCAGGAGAACACTGGGCAAAGGGACAAAACCCCACTCAAATGCAAAATTTGTCAATGTTTGACCTTCAGCTGTTTGGGGTTTTTTATCTGCGAGCTAATTTTCCATTCTCATTTTCCCCCATCCACGCTGCAGTTCCTGAGTACAGTAAATCTTTCCTTTTTTTTGGTATGGATAATCTCTTTTAATATCCTGTGCTCTCTTATCACACTGCAGTCCTCCCCTGTAATATATTGTCCATAAATTTTTCAAATGATACAAACTTTAACAGCTATGGAAGAGATTGAAATACAATGTTAACTATTTTGTTCCTACAAAAATATTCTAGGGAGGCTCATGCTTGTTCCTGACACAGAAGCAACATCTGCGTCACGCAAACTTAAGAACAGAAGAAAATTTAGTCTCAAACTCCAGGTCATAAAAGACACACCAATGATGATTGTTGTTGTGATTTCCTCTGATTTATGATATACATTGACCTGATCATTAAAGGAGATGCATAAGCAGTTCAAGTCAAACACATGTAATTAAAATGCTAAAAACCAAAAATGTGATGTGACATTGTTACAGCTGATAAATATATCAGCCATAAACATATCATGTGCATGGCCTATACATGCTATGCCTCAAATAAGAATTCAAATTAAATATGGTTTTGTTGAGGTGTTACATAACATTTAAAAAGCAGAGCAATCCTCCAAGTTAAAATGCAGTTCTTTCTAAAATGGTCCAACGCACCCATAGAAATGCTTAATTTTTGCTACATTTTCAGCTCTCTCTTCAGATAATCTTACAGAACTCAAACAATTGTATTTACTGAACTGAAACTCTGTCTTGGGTCAATTCCAGCTACACTTCCAGCTGCTAAAGCAGTGTGGTGTCTTTTGAAAATTGCAACTTATTTTTCATGTCCCCATTTTCCACCTGTCACAGTGTTCCACTCCATGCAAATTCCATGGCACACTCTTATGCAATGCTCACAATTAATGATCTCAATTTGGCACAAACTCAAATATGTGGATTTTTTTTGCTGAAAGTTACAATTTTGACAGACCTTTGGAGAGGTCTAGTGACATATCTTACACCAAACTCTTCCGCAACTGTAGGTCCAATATCCTCTTAAATTGAGTTAATGATGATAGTGAAGCCTTCCTTGAACACTGGTTTTGAATTAAGCAACAAAAATTCCCTCTTGAAGCTCTTTCCTGGTATCCTATTTTCTCTTTACAAAGATTATCACAATAAAAACACCATCTCTTGTACTTTAGGATGTGCCACACCATATTAACAGGAGATTAAAGAACTTCTGCTCAAAAGTACATTACAGAAAGTCTGATAATCAAGTCCAGGGAGTACCAAACATGAAGACTCTCTTTATTTTTGAGACATGCTTAATGACACAGAAAAAACCCACAAAATTCAAAGTTTAAAAGCTCAGGTGAAAACTTCATACTTTAGTAATTTTACTTTGTGTACCATTTGTTTAAATTTAACTCTTACTCCAGCAACTGGCACAAATCATGGCCAGGAAACAGCAAACTATTTTCTCATTAAAAATTACTATCCTGTTCATATTCTCATGCTGCCCCCAAACCCCTTTTTCTGTCAAACCCTGGCTAGCATTCTCTAATTTTTTTTTCCAGAGAAATCATGCTAGTGAGACATATAGCATCTATGCAATGCACAGATTTTCTCTTGAAATTTATCACGAAACAACAAAGATGATTAATTTCATTTCAGAAAACAGCAATATTTCATACAAACTAACTATGTTAAAAAGAGCAGGGGAGGGAAGATAGTTCTAACAATCAAACCTGTAAAATTGTCCTGCTCTACATTAGTATCAAAGCAACAGGAAAAATTCATTAAGTTAGGATTCTAGTTGTTACTACAATTTCACCCCCTTAGATTTAGTGATCGTGTGGAAAGAAAATGTGATTTCATTAACAATACTTTAAAAGAAGCATTTTTTCTGCTAATACAGTAATATAACCACAGAATATAAGAGCTGTTCCTCAGAAATCAGCACATTAGTGCTAAAAAAAGTAGGAAAACTGAGGTACTTGATGCACTTGAACAGTGCTGGAAGACCTTATGGTGTGAGTTCACAAAGGGCACAGTAACTATTCCACATTTAGTAAGACAAAAATCTAAATAAAAACTATTCAGTAGCATAAGGATTCATTTCAGACTGCAGCTGCTCAAGTTTACATCACATCTCACCACAAATTGCTGGTGTGCAACAGTTCCTTGTTTTCCCTCAAGAAATACTGAGATGTATTATTATTATTACCTCTTCCTACCAGAAATCAGGATTGCATCAGGCTTGTGATAGGGAACATCACTCACTGTCTAATCAAATTAAGTCGCCAGGATCAGAAATACTGTGACTCCAAGCTTGACAAAATTGATTGAACATCTCCCCTGGAACTGTTGTCTGAAATAACACCCCTTATTCCTAGTAGGACATTCTAACCACAAAATGATTTTGCATAGTATGTGACTGCTTCTCTGTACACTTCTGACAGATAATATTGGAGGCTTTTTTCTATTTCTCTGTGAAAGTGATATTTGAGGATATTTACATGACTAGTAATGGGCTGCAGCCAGCCCTTGAAGCAGATCTGAATGGATCAGAGAAATACCCAAAAAGCTCTGAATAATATCTATAACAGTTTTACTGTGTCTACAAGCACCAAAAGCCAGAGGGAATATCATCAAAACTGTGATTGACCTGAACACTGTATTAATGTCCAAATTCTTTCCAAGTTCCAAAGTTTATGCAATAAACTGTATTTATGTGGTCTGATGACTTTTCAAAGAAACTATTTGAAACTAATCAGAGCTGTGGAATAAAGGCAACAGAGCTTAAAGGAGACATAGAAAAAGTAAAATTAAATGGTAGAAGGTAGAGGAATTTATCACCTAGACTTTAACTATGCATACCCAGTAAAACTTTTACACATGTAGTCATCCATTAAATCCTATTTTGTCACAAAAACTTCGGAAGCAAGAGATTTAATGAAGCCCTAATTTCTCAAAAGGAGGAAAATGGTCCAGGCCAAATCATCCCGTGCCCGTGAAACAAAATGAGTTGCTCAAAACAGCAAGGTTGGAATGTTCAATCCTTCATACTAATAAAAGGTAGGAAGTAGAGAAATAAGGAATAACCTTTAAGAGCAATAAGAAAGCAGTCGAGTTCTGTAAGGCAGATACCACATTGCACGTTGTCAATACACTGCAGTACAAAATCAATGACTATCAAATTAATTTCATATTCACTCTCGTACCATCAATCACAAAGAACTTGATATCAATACAACAATCTGGTCTACAGCCTTCATTTGAATTAAACTGAATTCTTTTAATACTGGCTGCTTTCTTTGGGAATGGCAAGGTTTCTTTGATTTGTGGGTGGTTGGGGTTTCTTTAACTTTCAATAAAATAAAAAATATGATTTCCACGAGTGTTTCCCTCAGTTTACATACATTGCATTTGGCTACTCTGACACACCAGCAACAGAAGTTCTAGTTTAATAAATATAAGTTTATTTTAGATGAGTCTTTTAAAATTAGCATGCAAACACTAAAAAATACCAACTTGTTTGCATGAAGAAAAGACAAGACTTGTATAACAGGACTGACAAAAATCCTTGAACTGGCAGGACCTAATGCAACTCACAGATAGTAAGTATCTAAGTAAGGTTATGAAATAGGTGTGGATGTTTTAATGCACAGAATAGGCTGCATACACTATTAAATGTATATCATTTTGCAGAGCTATTTGTTTGTAACTTTTTATCAGGCAAGAGTGTGTGCATGGCTGTAAAATCTTCTACAGTTGTGAGCTTCACAGAGAAAAAAATTACCACAGAGAGCTTCTGCTATGTCCATAAAATTGTAACATTTGAATTCTAATTCAAATATTAGAATTTTGCTTTATACTTTAATATCTCTGAACAGGACTCTGTATTTGTTCTACCCATTAAGGTATCTGCTGAATCACGGAAAAAGAGACTTAAAAAGAAAAAAAAAAAAAGAAAAAAGGGAGAAATGCTGCTATGGAAGGAGTCACTGCTTCAGGAACACAGCCCTGCGGAGAGAAAGGACAATGCTGTCCTACAGACCCCAGAGCACAAAGCAAACATAGATTCTCTTCTGAGCTTACCAAACAAGAGGAAAAAAATTAACTTATAAGCCATGCATGTCTCTTTCTCGGTTTGCAGCTTGTTCATACACGATTATGTATTTTAAAGATTGCATCCTTCATTTTTCTTTTCTTTCCTCCTTCTTCCTGCATTTCCTCTTGGTCTCTTCCTTAGTTCCACCTCCTTTTGCTCCTTTCTAATACCTATTATATTGTGATCTCCTGTTTTCCCCTATATCCCTGTTCATTTCATTGCACAAAATGTCAAGTGGCACCAAAAAACCTAATACCAAACCATTCTCAGTGTCAGTTAGCCCAATATCATCTTTCTTGCATTAGTCTTGGTTTACACATTTTTAGAGATTTGTGGACACTGAAACAATGTTTCAAATCTAATTTTGGTTTTATGCGAACTCCACATTAATCCAATTATTCTGGGTTACTTCTAAGATTCTTCACTTTTTCTTCTTTTTATTTGCCCATTCTCTCTCAGATAATATAATACATCTTTATTATTTATTTTAACCTTTTACCATTCTTACTTTATTATCATTTTAATAATGCCATTAGCCATTCCATAACCTTTCCAGAATACCATATCCATTGCTCCCACCAGCCAGCAGTGGTTACTTATTACACTTCTGCATTCATTTTCTCTTCACAACAAAGGCATTTACAGCCACGTTGAACCAATGATTCGTCTTCAGACACTCACTCCACCTCTGTCCTTTCTAGCCATGACTTTGTCCCACAATGTCTGGTACAGGAGGTGATGGCAAAACATAATTTATATTCATTTTGGTTCATGCATTTACAAAACACTACTCACATTTAGGATGCCAGAGGAAGGAAAAAAACCCCAAACACAAACCCTTTACATTAACTGGTCTCTGCTATGTTCAGTGCAGGAGCATTACCTACATGAAGTCATATCTTACTCTTAGTTACAATGGAAATTCAACACCATTCCCACTTTATGTATCTTTGAAATAATTTTTTCTGAACAAGGCATAGACAAAGAGAAATAAAACCCTGCCCTAAGTTACTAAACGAACTTGATTCCTAAATACAACACATGGCAAGTGGCCATGACAAAAGCTGTTTACATTTGGTCACAGCACTGCCTTGAACTCAACCAGGGAAGCAGGTTAAACAAACCTACAGCACATTTGGCCAGTGTTTGTAAATACCTCTACCATGCACCAGTTAAAAGGCATATGGTTTAAAAAAAGTTCACTTCCAAACATGTCAGAGACAATTAAATATACTTTTTATGGTAAACATAAAATAGGGCGGCAGATATAACCCCACAAATTTTTGTACATCAGCATGACAAGAGTCCATGAACCTTCAGTTCAGAAACTCCCTTGCTCCACTGTTGAATCCTGTTTGTTTTGCAAAGGACATAAACACAAACATTTATATATTTAATGCAAATTATATACTTAATAACAGATTATATTGCTCTTTCACACCTTCCACATAGGAACCTGCCGTTCTTCAGATTAAAACATAACTCTGAGTCAAGCAAAACGTTTCGTATTTCCTTTGGTCTGTCTTCAAAGTCACCACGTTTCAGCCTATATAACACAGACTGCAGACCTTTAACTTTGTGTCTCTATTAATAGTGGTTTACCCCAGTAAATTAGCTCTATGGGTTTAATGCTGCCCTCCACCTTCTAAATCAAGACATTGCACTGGTGCAGTCAAATGCAACAACTGAGTTTTCAATATGTAGTGTGCAAGATATGTCAGTTTTCCTAAAATCTTAAGAACATCAACGTTCAGCATTTACTATTTTCAAAATGTTTTCCATTCTCTCAGTTTCTGCTTACATTTTCTTTATCAATACTTAAATACAAAAATCCCAAACCCTTCAGGAAGTCAGGAGTGGGGTAGCCCACAATTCACCCTCTGCTTGCTGCAGCACAAGACAGACAAGGCACATATCTTAAAAAACAGTGTTTTATCTTAAAACACTATTTAAATTTAAAATGTGATAGTGCTGATGTTCAGAAAGGGGTTTGTTCCCAGATCTGCCCATCCCATCCCATCCCATCCCATCCCATCCCATCCCCTGTCCTTTAAAACCAACACCTGCCTTTAGTCACATGGGTATTTTTCAGATACTCCAGTTAGTTCCCAGCCTACAGGAGTAACAATTCAGGAGTCCTGTGGTTCTGGCAAACCAACCCCGTGGTAAAGGGAAAGTTTCCACCTGGGCTGCACATTTATTTTGTGCATTACCTCACCACCCCTGCCTGTCCTTCATCCACACAGCGCTTTTCTACAAGATCTGATTAACGTTCACCCTCTGGATGTTTTCATTGTAAGAGGATGTTCTAATCTGAAAACCATTTACTTCTGAATACACACTGCTGAATTACGGTGCCATCAGGAGAAGTGCAGCTCAGCTTCTCCTCTAAACATTTCTTCAGGCTAAAACACTTCTACAGAAATGCTCTGCAGTTCAAACATTTATTACCAGGTTTCAAAGCAAAATTAAATTACCATCACGGATACATTATGTTTATTAATAAAGTGTCACAGAAATATTAGTGAAAGTTAAACAGGTAACACAAGGGTATCAGGGAACATAAACGCTCAAGTTCCAGTAGCAGTGTTTGCTTTGCCAGGTTACACATCCCATAAGTCTGATGGAATGCACTGCACATGATGTATCAAACTCCACAGGCAGGAAGAAAATTAACTTCTGAAGCTCTGGTTGTGATTTCAATTCTTGTGAAAAGTAGAAAAGTGAGAATCCTGTTTGTTTGGACTTCGAGTGAGTGTTTACAAAGGTGCAGAGTTTTGAACAGGTGACAGGCACAAATGTCACTGAACCAATCTCTGAAATGTGAAGTCAGAGTCTCAGGGAAATCAGGAGTTAACCCAAGCTCTCTCCCTCTCGAAGAAGCCACAGGGTCCCGTCTTTTCTCTGGAACATGAAGGTTGTTGTGGCATCTTTATTCCCTACTGTCACACGGGAAAGAAGCTCCAAGCCTTCCAGATGGAAGGCAGCAGAAACAGCTCCATAAGCAATTTAAATCCAGGTTGCTTTCTGGAGATTTCAATCTTGATCCTTCACTCACCCTCACACCTGACATCTCTCCACACAGACCTGAATGCTTAATGTCACCATACCCAGAGCTCTCACCTTCAGTTCAGCTGCCATTATTTACTCAGCTCTCTTTTATTTGTATCCTGTTTACCCACAGAAAATGTTTGGGTCTTTTTAACAAACAAAAACCCCACAAACAAACAAAACCACAGAAAAACCAAAAACAAAACAAAAAACCCAACCCAAACAAACAAACCTCAAAACACTTAATTCCAAAAAAACATTTCTGTTACCGAATCTTAAACAAAATCTCCCCTCCGAGCAGAAAATACAATCTTTTTTGCTATCATGGAAAAAGCCCTTAAGATTGGAAAAGGTCTTGGAAACATTCAGATTTTAGACAAACATGTCTCCCATTATAAGAGCTTGTTGATCACAAATTAGTTTAAAGCCAGACTTCTCATTTTTAGGAGCTGTGAAGAAATAAAACACACTATGCTCTTATCTTTCTTTTCAAGAAATCCCTCCAGAACCCATTTAGCTTATACTTGTTAAATCCCTGGGTTGTAAAAGGAATGTAAACTAAAATGTAGTGTTGCTTGTGAAGTGTTTCTAGACTGAAATGCTCGATCAGTTACCCAGATAAAGCACCTACATCCTTACTTCATCTCATTCTTGGATATTTTTCCACCATCCTAGTAGAGGTTTTCCACATTAACCTTCCCATTAAGGAAGCCAGGATAGCAGTGAGTATGGCATCACACCTAATAGGATTGTCCAATACCAAGTTACATGACAAATATGTTGCAAAGACTCAGGGATTGTTCAGTCCTGTAAAAAGAGAAAGCTGAGGAATGATCTCATTACAGAATGCAACAACTTGAAAGGAAGTTAACACGAACTCTCCTCAGTAACAGCAGATGGTGTAAGAAGAGAAAACAGCCACAAAATGTGTCTTGAGAAATTCAGGTTAGGTATCAGGCAGAATTCTACCCACTAGAAGCCTTTGTGGCACTAAAACAGGTTGCCTGGACGGGCTGTGGTATCTCCATCCTCAGACTCCACTATCCAAAACCAGAGCTGCTGACCTGGTAGAAGCTGAGCAATAATCCTGCACCAAGCTGGAGATTGAATGGAGTAAATGGCCTCTTGGCAACTTTCCTTGACATTATAATATGTCCCTGGTAATCTACATTTCTGAAAATAAGACACATTTCAGTACAACATTTTAATGAAGATTCCAAGTGAAAAGTAGATTCTGATTTATGCCATTCTGCACCCTGACTCATAACCAGCACTAACATTATCACCCTCTCCCATCAGTCATAACTTTTGGGTGAATTAACTTAAACCAACTTAATTCACTATAATGCTTCTGTTGATATCAGTGAAGTCTGAACAGGCACTAATTAAAGGATTAGTGGTCAAAATCTACCTTTAACATTCCAAGATAAACAATTGATATGGGATATTAATTCCTACCTTTCTACTCAGAAAGTGCAGCATACAAACGTCGACATCCAATTTAGAAACTAAGTCTCAGCTACTGCAAACAGAAACTTTCCTCCAGATTTAAGAGATTCACTTTGGGGTTAGGCTTTTATTTTGTTTAAAAACACGAACACAGAGCAATTCAAATTTTTTTTCCCCTTGAGTCCAACTAAAATCAGTTGTCAGGCTCTTGAGGAAGGACGGTGTTGACTGCCCCTCCTTGTCTACTGCAAGAGCACTCAAACCACATCGCAGCACAGCACTCATCCACACGTCCTCGTGCTAACAGACAACCAGCAATCAAATCACTCTGCGTGTCTCAGCTGCCCTTCGGGGCCTCTGGAAACCCAACAGCTGGAAATAAAGTTCGAGGAATTGCAGTTAGGCAGGGAAAACCAACACACAGATGCAATGGCTGAATGTCACAGAGCAAAAACTCCGAGATTTCATCACCTTATTATGTGTAAGATGGTATCTACACACGGTGCAGAGAGCCCTTAGCACCGCACAGCCTTCACTGAGCTCAACCACTGATTAAAAGCAGAACACGAGCGAAAAACACGAGCTTCACCAAAACCTCTTCTGCTCCGAACACCAGACCAAGGGCACCAAGAACCGAAACACCGGCTGCTGGCTGGGGTCTGGAACTGGAAGGTTATCCCAAGGAATCCAGAGCAGCTGCCTAAACCGTGGCGAGCCTGTCCACGCGGGAGCCGGGAGGTGAGGAGAGCACCCCCCCCCCCGCCACAGGAACATCGCCACCTGCCGGGACACACCGCGGGGAAGGGAGGCGGGATAGGGCTTGGGAAGCAGGGGTGGGCATGGCAGAGCAGGAACGGGGGTGGGAAGTGGGATAGGGCTTGGGAAGCAGCAGCGGGAACGGGAGGCGGGGATGCTGCGCTCGGAGCGAGCCGGGCTGTGCTGGGCTGTGCTGCCTGAGTCCCCGCCGCTCCCGCTGCTGCAGGACACCAACACCAACATCCCCGCAGCGCACAGCGCTATCGGGACGCTGTCCCAGCGCCCCACCAAGCCTGTCACTGCCCCACCAAGCCTGTCACTGCCCCACCAAGCCTGTCACCCTCCCGCAGGGCAGCCCGGCATGGCAGGGCACCCAGCAGGATGCCGGGGGGCTGGGAGGGAAACAGCGAGGTGGGTCATGCTCCCGCCATACTCATCATCATCATCATCGTCACACACGGCTCTGACGGAGCCACAGCCCGTCCCTGAGCGTCCCACAGTGTTCCCAGGGCTGCGATGCCCCAGGCTGGGGTAAAGGTGTCCGGAGCAGGGCGGGGAAGGGAAGGTGCTGTCCCTTTGGCCGGGGACCCCTCCCGGCACCGCCCGCCCGGCCAGGGCTGGACGCTGCTCCCGCTCGCTGCGAGGCTTGGGAGCCACTCCGGGCAAGTTAAAGCGGACGAAATTAGGAAATTAATTAACACAATCCTCAGGCTATTTTCACAAACAACTCTAAAAGACTGGGGGAAGGGGGAAATAGAGCAACGCGTGTCTCCTGCCTTGAAACATCCAGCGAGTCTCGCTCCTCCGCCCTGCACAGCCATCAGCGCCCTTCGTGCCCACTTCCCAATTCCTTTTAAAAGCACAACTTTATACCTCAGACCATACTCTTCTAGAACAATCATCTCACACTGAATACTTACAGATATTAGGGGGGAAAAAAAAGAAAATCCAAAACGAACTACCTACCCAAACTATGGGGACCATAAATATAACTACAGCAAAGCTATCAGGAGAAAACATTTACGGGCATTTTTAACTGGAGGCTGGAGTTGCTTGTCTTGCAGACTTGATGTTATACAAATAGTCTTAAAACCGACTGCAGTGTGCCCCTGTGATAAATAATATCGCATTTCATGACAGATCCTGTATTTACTTTGCTCTGTTCTGGTTTATGCAAATAAATTCAGCACAAAAGAATAAAATTATGAACTAAGCGTTTCTTTACAAAATCAAAAGTACCTCATGGTGATGAGACCATTTGAGAGAACTTCTCGCAAATGGCCTGGATTTATGCTGACAGAAAATTCTGCCCATGAGGAGAATGATGTTGCTTCTAAGCAATGAAAATTAAAAGGGAAATTTGGAAGCTGAAGTATCTGCATTTCCAGTTTTAAATAAGATCTTTATTTAACTCTTGGAAGAGAAGCCAAAACTTGCTCTTTCCTTTTTTTCTTTTTTATCTGAAATCACAGAAAACTGATATCCAACCTTCAGCAACCTTATTACCAGTAAATAAAAGGACTGATGAGGCTAATGAAATACAGGGAGGGTGTCCATATCTTTCATTATGAAATATGGCACAAGGACATTGCCCTTATTGCATTTTATCTTCTTGTCGTTGCAACTTATTTTTTTTAACAGAAATCTCATCATTTGAAGTCACATAGTAAAAAACTGGGCGGGGAAAAAAGCCTTTCTCCCTCCCTTAATAATAATCACTGAAACTAGCACAGTTTCTACTTTAAAGCAACTTAAAAGCTGTTTTTAAAATGTACCAAAACACAGCACCGTTACGATCACATTGAATTTTTCAGATGAATGCAATGCAGACTACAATTATCAAAAAAACACGTCTTAAGAATATCACAGTGCTCCACATTTTAAAAAGGAAGGCATTTCTCTCTGGTAACAATTCCTAACAAGACCAGGGATGCATAAAATTCTGAAGTAATATGCCTAATCTTTTTTTTTTTTTTTATTCCCTAAAGCATTTCCCTTATTTCTTTAGTCAACTCCACTTAAGTTTTTTGATTTAAACTTCCCTTTTAAATGTATGCTTAATGCAAGTAGCAGAAGACAGTGCACAGATGAAACACAAGTCAAAGCCAGCTAAAGTACACCAAAAATACAATTTGTCATTGACTACTCACACTACTGCTTCTGAAAATACCAACGAAACTCAAATTTATTCAAAAAGCAGTCATGGATGTAACAATATTCATAGAATTAATTTATTCATCTGGCCAATCTCATAGCTTCATATTGCTACAAGAAATATCTATCAGAAAGGGGAAAAAAGTACAGTACAAATAATTTTCTTTTTACTCATTCAGATTTTGTATAAAAGCAGTACCCACAAACTGAAGAAACCACCATGGCATTCTGATTCAAGGATTTGAGTGTGAATGAAGAGATTTTTAAAAATTAAAAACACAGGCAGATTTTTAAATGTCCCTCTCCAAAGCAAAATCATTCACTTTACAGCAATACATTCAGAGAGTTTTACTCTAGCAAGAAGAAAACAAGAAGTCTAAAAATGAGAAAGAGCACAGGCTTGATTACAGAAAACTGAAGGTGAAGGGAAAAACTCATGAAAGCTCTTATTTTTAAACACTTTAACTATTTTGAAAAAAGGAGAGTCAAGTGAAACAAATACTCTTTCCGTGCACCCCAAAAGCACGTACTGAAGTGAAAAAACCAAGCATATTAACAAAAAAAAAATTATTTTCCTAATCAGCCACTCACTGAAAGACGAAACAAAGTCTATGAATCACTAAACCAGAATCCCAAGTGGTTCACTTCACTCGCAATCGCCACAACAGTCTGCCTGCATTTCAGACATGATACACAGCTTGTGGAAGGCAGGGTAACAGTATGAGGTTGTAAGGACACCAGAGCTCAGGCAAAACAGATAAATCTTGATTTTAACAGAACACATTGTTTTAAGAAGTACAGAGGAAATTCCACTGCTAATGGATAGGAAAAAAAGTATATAACATAACACGTTTGTTTTCATTTTTAAAACAAGGACTTAATTTTTTATTTTACAAAGATACCTTTAAGTTTCAGTCTTTTGTCTCACACCAATTGTTTGATATCACTGGGTTCACTTTGAAACTCCTTTTCAGAACCACCGAGTGATTTCAGCCACACTGCCCACTTTACATACAGTACTGCTTAGAAGTTGTCAAGTTTTGTGACAGACAAAAAATGAACACAGGCTAAGATATCAATCAGCATCAAAAAAACCCTAAAATGAGGCGCTTGATAATTTTTTGTATTTTTGTTGGCCAGTTTCAAGGTTTTTTGACAGCTCAGCTGCCCTGAGATTCCACAGTGGTGTGAAAATATGAGACTTGTGCAAGGTAGAGAAACTTTGCGTGTGCCCAGCTGAGGGGAAGGCTGAAGCATGGCACGAGGAAACCCACTGGCATTAAGGACTGACTGAAAAAAACCCCCAAACCTTCTATAGCACAGGATGCAATTAACAGCAAGAAACAAAGCTGCAGGAAAACAAACCTTGTGGAAATAATCACTAATCTGCAAAACATCTTCTGTATGACAGAGGAACTTTCCAGTCACAGTGGCCTGAGAAACTGATTCTTGAATGCCATTTATTTGAGTGTACCTTGATCAGAGCCAGGATGCAACTCTGCACAAATTCTCCTCCACCTTCACCTAGGCACAAGGGACATCCAACTGCTTATAAAAGCCAAGCTCTTCTGCAGTCACTCCAGTCGTGATATCCCACAAAAAGAAAAGACCCAAAAGTTTTTACAGTGCCATGCATTGGTCAACTACTGAAAGCAGAACAAATGAAGCCAAGGAGGCTGCCAGCAGCCTGGGTAGGCAGCAACGCAGGCTAATGTGACAAACTACTTTCAGGCTTTTGAAATATAAAAAACGAGGCATTTTCCTCCCTTGTGCCTGAATTTTTTTTTTATTTTTAACCCAATTTTTGGTTGATGGAAAAACTCTCATTAATCTCAGTCATGCAGGCTCCAGCACAACACCAGCTATTACAGGAGCAGGGAATGTTATCCTTCTCTCCTCTAATACTGATGAACCAGTTTCCATTACTGAAATTATATACTTGATTTGTTCAAATCACCACCAGAGTGACCACTAAGAAAATGCCAAGTTATCCACACCAGATTTCAAACTACATGCCCAAAAGTTTATGTGCTGACTACGGCCAGCTCCCAAAGAAACCCAATGTTTCTGAAGAAACTCAGGGACTTAGAAAGCTGTCGAGATCAAAGACAGGATCTTTATTTTCCAGTCAGTCTTTTCCATTTTGCCTGCATTTCACTAACTTTAGTCATGTACAGAATACACTGAGGTTGGGTATTTTTTTGTTAGGGTTGTTTCTGCTGTGGTTTGTTTTTCCTGACTTGGTTTGATTTCTTTTTTTAACAGTTATCTATTACATGATAGTAAAAAAACGCCACAGCATTCCCTTCTCTAGCTACAAGCAAAACAAGATAAGAGTGATTTCTGTTACTTTTCTACTGACTACATGAATAAAATGTGCCCAAAAATTTCAAGTCCCTAAATCTGACTAATAAACACGTAAAGATTGAGTCACAAGCTGGGTGACTGCACAACGATGGATTGTGTCACAAATGTATTTCTTTTTTTCTAACTTCCCAAAAAAACCCATGGAGCACGAGTCAGATACATCTTTCTCCCCAAAAAATGATGCTGAAACCAATACAATTCCCCCCATGAATATGCAGAGCAGGGTGTAGACTGTACTCCTTTTGTCCTGTATGAATTATCCATCACATTTCTATTGTATATTATTAAAGTGACTTGCTTCATCCTCCCAACCCCCACATCTGTGCTGCTGTAATTTATGTGAATTACGGTTAATGATCATTTGCATTATGCTTAATCAGCATATCAATAATATACTCTGCACAGACTAAGTAGCTCTTCTTTCTTTCCCCTTTAATGAAACCTATAGAAATGGAGCTGCTGTTGGACTGATTGGCATCACAAAAAGGTTGCCTGGGCAGGTGCTGGGGATGGTGGCACAGGATAGAGGCCTTGTGGCTGCTGCCATTCATGCTCAAGCATCAGCAAAACCTGCTATTATATTTTTTAAATTCTGGTGCCTTGCTATCTGGAGGGGCCAACGCTTTGTGCTGACGGGGTTTTAATGAGCTTGACCAGATCAGTGTTCCTGGAGCCAAGGCTGTGGCTGTGTGGGATGGTTCAAGGAGAGATCACATTCTTCCAGGGTGATATTACTCACCAGAGTCTAAACCACTGCCATTACAGTGTGCTCATGTGGATCACAGAAACCCCTGAATACAAATGAGCTACAAACCTTAACATGAATATTCAGGAATTTCTGGAAAGCTATTATTACATTTGCCCAAGTTGAGGACAACTCAGAATGAAGAATCCTTGAATGCTGGAAACAAGAGTCAATCGATTTGGGTCATTTTGCCAGAAATCAATCAGTATCATGTATCAACAGGATAAAATTATTAACCTACTAAGAGGTTTGTTAAACACTTCAGTTAAATTATTTTTAAAAACTCTGTAAGTCACCAGCTTTGGTGTACTGACATTTATGGGAACACTGCTGCACGCTCGAGAGGAACTGGCACAACACCAATATTCTCATTTGTGAGTCACAGCCTCCAGTGTAGCTCTATCAGCTTTACCTTGTAAATCACTGCTCTGCTATTAGCAATCTTTCAATATGATATGACATCTTTATTATAATGTTTTTCCACTGAAGTTTAAGTTCATATTTTAAATAGCTCACAGACAGACACAGCCATATTTACCAGGTTTAATTAATTGACTATAAATAAAGGGCTGTAAGAAGAAGGCGCCTCTCTCACACGATGTTCAAGTTGTCACCATTTTACAGCAAAATGCCAATTGGGATAGGATAAACACTGCTATTTCTACACTTATATTTCAATCTGTAAGCTTAAAATTTCAAGGTATTTTGAAGACTACAGTCTAGAGCCTCAGTTCCCTTCCAAAAACAGTCACAGCATATGATCTACATTAATTTACTGCCATGCAATTTTTAACTAAGAATTTCATTAACTTGTAAGAACATCAGTGAAATTCCATGATTTACTTTGGCTTCAATATCCATGGATATGGCAGTAAATAGGAACAGCATGTACAAACACATGCAAACAACAAGTTGGGCTGGATTTACCTGACAAAAACTTGCAGAAGCCAATAAAATTGCCTTTGACAGATCCGGGGGCCCTTTTTGGTGGGGTAATGCAGCACATCTGTTTTCCTTATAGCCCCCATGATACCCTGCATCATTCCCTACCAACTGCTTTAGGCATCCAAGGCAGGAGAGACACAGCTGCAGGGAGCAGAGCAGCAGATCTGCACAGCTGCAAGGAGCTGAACAGAGCAGAAGAGCAAAGCAGAGGAGCAGCGGGAGCTGGGAGAGAAAGGCTTCACAAAAAAAAAATAAATAAAAGCAAATGAAAACATTAAAAAAAAACCTGATGAGCCAGAAATTGCTGGAGAGTTCCCTCTTGGACATCCTGTTTAGAGACATAACTTGTTGGGAAAAAGTCAGCAGAAAAAACCACTGGGAAGAAACGTGAACCCTCTTCCCACTTCTTCCCCATGAGAATGGAACAATTTTATCCAGAGACACAGAGAGAGATCCATGCGTAAACTTGAAAAATAAACCAAACCTTCATCCTTAAATACCGCTTAACACCTGCACAATGCTTAATATCAAGAAGGCACAACTTAAACATTAGCAAAGGAATCCCATGGGGCAGAGATGCAAAGGCACTGTTAACACTGATTCTGTAAAAGTGATAAAGGTGAATTAACAGTTTGCCCAAAGCTACAAAAAAAAAAAAAAAAAAAA
>VZRV01010993.1:101951-118605 GCA_013398115.1 Falcunculus frontatus | reverse complement strand
AAAAAAAAAAAAAAAAAAGAAAGAACAAGAAAAGAAAGCTTCACAGGTGCCTTCTTTCAGCAAAGACTTGATGGCCCAGCCTTCTCTGAGAGCAAGAGTAGCTCTGGACATAGGGGTTTCAGCTTGCCAAGTGTGGTTTTTTGTGTGTGGGAAAACAGAATGCAGGAATGCAAGAGCCACCCTGAATGTCTGCACGATGTAATGTAGAAGGAGAGCCACGGGATGTTCCTATACACACACACATTCCACAGAGACATGAAGGTGGGGAGTGAACACATTATCAGCACCACTAGACAGATATGCACTATTTAGTCATCAATATTATGTTATCAAAAGAATTTTTTCAAGAGACTGCTGGCAAAAACGTACAAATGATGGAATTCCCAAGTTTGAAAGCACAGGTGCTGTGAGATTACACTTTAAAATCTTCCAATACAACGCCTAGTTTCATTAGATCTGGATCCAAATTAAACAAAAAAACCCACCAACCCTCTAGAACATTATTGAGACATTTCTTCAGTAATATTTTAACTCATAACTTGAACAGTTCAGCAACGATTCAGCACAAATTTACAAACAAGTACTTACATCAGCTGCTTTTGTTCACACATTTTTCACCTTCCACTACTTCCATCTGAACAAATTAGCAAATAATACCATGAAGCAGAGCCATGATCTCTTTCAGAAATACACTTCATGACAGAAAAAGGAGCAGTACCTAAAGAGAACTTTTTGCTGCTGTTGTTCAGTGCACCTCTTGCTTTCATTTTTCTCCACTAGGAGTGAACCCTTCCTGCGGTTTACCTGCAGTGGGATGCATGTTCTAAAGAGAAGGCCCCACAGCTATGTAAGCTATATTTTGCAAGTTCAGAGCAGACTATTTTTGTGGCTCCAAAGACCCAGCATTACTGCATGGTGTCCTCTGAAGAGGAAACAATGGTTAAATAGCACATTGGTCTGCAGCAGCACTTTTCCATTTCACACTCTAGTGAACTCACCCCATGTGACGGGTAGGAGATCCAGCCCAGCTCCCCTTGAATTGTTTTTGAATCCAGCAGATTAACTACAAAAGAAGACACAACGAAGAGGAGTGAGTTTTGTTTGCCCCTGCCCAGTTAACCTCAGTTACCCGTACCCAGAGCTGTGTTTATTTGAGGACCCTGGGAGCACTCGATTTGCTCAGGTGGCCTGGCAGTGAAGCTGCACGGAAGAAAAAGACAGACAAATGAAAAGTATCGTCTTGTTTAGCTTAAAACACTATGAACAGCAGACAGGGGAACTTCTGCAAACCAGAAAAGTGACAAAAAACAAACAATGGATCACTGGCTAAATTAATTGCAGCAGGGGGTGGGAACAGAACTCTTCTATCAGCTGCACAAACCACAGAGTTTTCCCCTCGGATGCCTGAAATTTGGGTCAATGCATCTAACTGCACTGGTGAGATCTGAATATTTGAATCATTATTTGATTAAAGGCCTGTATTTGGCATCTGTAATTTTCTCAGAATACAGGAATAAATAATGAAAGCTGATTAAAGTCCTTCCTGCAGCTCTTTCTTGCTTCTGATCTAATTTGTTCTCAGATTGTCTTGCAGTAGTGTTTTCTAAATGTCATGTGTAACACATTAGATACAAAAGTAATTATTTACAATGTTACAAGTTCAGACAAATCTACTTTTAAAGAGGGCCATCAATTGATTGCTAATCTTGATGTTACCTTTTCTTTTTCGTGCCATGCAATAATTTGCAGTGTGAGAAGGAAGATTTTATTTGTAAACAGTCTGACAGGCATTTTCCAGTCAATCAAATCTCAGTGGGTTTATACCTATTTTTAGACATGACGGGTATTTAAAATAAATACATACATCCAAATTAAAGGATATTCTTCTTTTGGCATTTACTTATTTGTTTCCTACAAGCACAAAAATAAATTCTCTTCCTCATCTTGGCCATACAATCTCCAAGTGCTTGATCACATAATTCCCTAAGAAACCGTTTCTTTATCAACATGAAGCAGAACAGGTGAATTTATACAAAATACTGTACAAAAGAAAACAGCCTCTATATAAATATAAACTAATGAAGTATTAATACCCAGCATGGCAACACTGTAATATTTATTACCTGCAATTACTCTTGTTGGGTGTGTTCACCGGCCCTCACAGTCCCTTTATTTTTTTTTCCCCTCTTCAGTATGGAAATTATTGATAATGAGAAATGAAACAAATCTTAGCATATGCTAGGAAATTTTAACACCTGACAATGACAGTTCTATTAGAGGTGGCCACAGGAGCAGCTTCATCTTCTATTTGTTAACCTGAAGGGTTGTCACTGCCCCCAGAACCAGCACTGGGCATTGGTGCTCCAAGCAAACAGAAGAATAGGAAGCAAAAAAAAATGAGGGAGGATATCTATGAATCAGCTGAGTTAAGCTATTCATATTACTTCATCATTCTCCTTTTAACTGCTGTTTAATTTTGGACACCACTTAAAAAACCTAAATAATAAAAAATAATGTCTTCAGAGAGTTCTGAAGGCATTATTTTTACTGTTAATTAGGATGTACAGAAGGAGACACAGGTGTACAGGATTATAAATAAGACTGTGTCATAAAGAACCATAAATATACATATGTTCTACATTTGTGTGCACAGATATTTGTGTTTTGTATGGATATATACGCACTGCTATACTGCCATGAATGAGCTGCTCTGCCATCTACATGGGAAAAATGTTTCCCCCTGCAGTTACTCTCCCCTTTAAAAGAAAATAGCATTGTTTTATCTATATCAACAAACAAAATATCTTTACTAATCTTACAGAAAGAACATAATCCAGTGCTACATATTTCTTAGCTCTGAATCAAGTCCTCAATCACACACACAAAGGAAAACCAGCCAGTCCTTTATTGAGTGCACAGGGCCCTAGGCAGGCTATTCTGCAGCAAGGCTTGCATCTGTAAAAGGGAAACAGTAATAAAAATTCAAAAGGAAAAAGTGCACTTCTCCATTTTGTTAGTAGGAATTCCCACAGATTCTGGATCTCCTGGGATGAGACAGATCTGTTTGCTGAGCATCTGCACTGCACGGTGCTGAAGGAAGTGTGACTCCTGAGGTAAACCACTTGGCAAGAAGTGGCTGAGGCAAATCCCTCAGGAGTAAACTTAAATGATATATTTATTCTTTAAGAACGAGCTGCTTGAAAGCTTGATTGCAGCCACTCTGAAATTGATGAATTCAGTCCCAACTCATCAGTTTCCTCTGCAAAACATAACCAGGCAATGGACCCACAGCCTGGTGGTAGCTTCCCCTTGCCCTCACAGGCATCACAACAGGACATGGGTGGCAATCAAATATTCGGTGTCCCTCAGGACAAGCAGGTGCCTCGGCCATGGGGCAACTTGACATCATCAGGATCAAATCTATCAAGTTAAGAACAATTTTTCACCTCCTCTCCTTCATTCCATCTTCCTCATCTCCTTCAGACTGGAACCACTAACTTTTCCATGCTAAAACCTGTTTCACTACAGTTTAGAAATCCTTACAAGGGAGGTTTTCACGCTGGCTACAGGAGGCTTCTGGTTCAGATGTGTGTTGTGCTGTTCTTTAATAGTATCTAAAATGCAAAAAACATATTTCAAGTAGTAACCTAACAAAAACCACCTCCCTCTCCCTGATGAAAGCTTCTATGACACTCATTTTCCCTGTGACTTCAAGAGAGAGTTGCACACCTCAATAAAGAGAAAACAATTAATGCAGAATTTAGAAGATGCAATCCCGGTCTCTAGACAAAAATGATATGGAGAGGCAGTGGTACATTTTGTCATTGTATGTCCTAACACTACATATTAATCTGGAAATTGGAGAAGAAAATAGCATTTCTCTACACCAAGAAATAAGAAATACATAAAGAATGGGTTCGAAATTCATTGTCTGATTTTTTTTTCATGTATTTGGATGGTTAGGCAAAAAGTAAAAACGTAAAACTTCACACAAGCACTTGGTTCCTACATTAACTCGTTACAACTTCTCTCAATCCTGACAGATCCTTTAGTGTAACAAAATACAACACTTGGCCAGGTCCATTTTGTGAACCAATTCACGAAATGTTTCAGGAAGATATATTCAGTCAGATCCTCACTGGCAGGCATTTTTCAGTGTGATCCTCATTTGTTTTTCCACATACAATTAAAGTTAAATGAAAGCTGACACTTAAATATCGTACAAATGCCCACAGCCACTATTTACCAGATGAAAGAAGTTTATGAGCTTCTCACATAACTCATTTGCTCTCCTTGTACCAACTCCTCCTGCAAAACTGTATGACCATCACTCAGCTGGTTCCTACAAAAATTTGTGAGGTTGACCAGCCAGTTACCAGGGGTAACTCTCAAAAAAGCTGAACAGTTTTGCTGCTACTGATTCTTTCCAACAGAATGCCTTGGAAAAGACTCCTGGTTGTGCTGAGGAGATACAGAGGAGCTCTCATAAAGCAACTTTCAATAAATAAGTAAAGTGCTGTCTGACAATATCAGTGTCCTGCATTGGTTCCTGTCAGGTAATTAACCTGCTTTAAAGCTAGTGGTAATTCTGAGGGAGAATTTACTGGTATTAAGATGAGCAGCCATGATTTCTGACTCTGAAAAGCAGTGATTTGGTCCCCCTGTACAACAGCCCTGCTCACCACACTACAATGCAGTATTTCTGCCAATGCAGCACACCCCCAAAATGCCAATTAAGAGCAAGTTCTCCTTCTAGAGGCTCTCTCCTGCCTGACTGTCCTGGCCTTCCCCACGCACAACCACAAGAGAAAGCATTATCGGCTCCCTCCATGTGGATTTCCAGGGGATAAAATGAATCTCTTTCCAGAACTGGAGTAGAGATGTGGATGTCTAGCGCAAAGCTCCCTCACTCTGCCTCTCATGGCATCAAGCAGAAGATGAATGGAGGCTTGGGTGGAACATGACACTCGTGCTACCAGAAACTGCTTCCAGATTTGGGAGCAATGGTTCAGGGCTCACTAACAGCATGTTCCATCAGGAACAATGTCAGGGAAAGAAAAGAACCCTAAACTAAAGTGATTCCTGAGCACAGTCTGAAAGCTGCAACGTGTCCAGAAACATGTGGAGTAATAACTGCTACAATGAACTGAATGCAGTATAAATACCCCAAATGTTGTGCCAGGTAGAATCACTCTGAAATTCACCTCACTGCCTAAGAAATGAGGAGGAAAGCCTGCTAGGAGACACTATCTTGCAGCTTGTAATATTTAGAGAACCACTTACAAACAACTTCACCACTGGAAACCACTTCCAAATTGTCTTCTTTACAAAGAAAATACAGAGCGATAGCCAATGTCAAAAGATAAATGAAATATTTTGTCTTCAACTAATTAACATTTCCCATTAATATTTTAAAAAAAATGCATTAAAAAACCTCACACCACCATGTTGTCTTTTCCTGTTTTGCATCAAACTGCCAGTTTAGAAATACACTGGTTAGTTATTAAAAAACAAATGCCAACAAATGGGAAAAATTAAATTTGCTATGCAACCTAAAAAAAAAATTTAAATGGTGAATGTCTAATTGAAATGTGCCATATAATCCCAAGCAGCAAAGAAAAGACTCTGTGGCAGGAAGTCAGCCAGAACTTGGTTTTGGGGTGGGACAGAGCGGAGTCAGCGCAAAGCCTGGTGTACATTTTTGGAATGGTGAACCCTTCCCATCAAAGCGGGCTTGCATCTGTATTTTCACCCACCTACTGAGCACAGATCTGAGTCTTCCCAACTCTCCATTGCCCCAGCAGCGCCAGCAGATCACCTTTGTGTCTTTAGATTATTCTGGGGCTAGAACCAACACTTATAGACAGACTGGCAGAACTCAGGCAAGGCCAGAGCTGCACTTTGATGCCATTTTAATTGACAGCTAGGATCAGCTATCACGCTGATGTTGCCAAAATCACGCTGAAACCGGCTAAGGCAGACCAAGAAACTTTTGGGAAGGGACAACAAATAAAAAGGGGTGTCCAACAGTGAAGCCTGGTTTTAAGTAGCCTAATTTGCTGCTTGTCCAATAATAAAAGCCAGGCCTCCTGCGATTTTATGGTCATGCATTTCCCCTCAGACGTTGGAGTGAAGACGTTAGCACTGCTCAGAAGAAAATGATCTAAAACCAGCCAGTAGAACCTTGCAGCACTTACCCAACCCACATGCCAAGAGTTTGGCCCATTTACTAAAAAACTCTTTTCCAAACCGGAGATTTCTGCTGCAGCCCAAGGCCGGGCTGCAGTCCTGAGAGAGACACAGCCCTGTGAGGTCTGCACTTTCAACCCTCCTTGCCTGCGCTGTGACACTGCACAATACAAACATGATTTTGTGCAGAACGTTCCAAATTTGGCAACTGTCACGTTCAATCTCTGGTTAAATCGCTGACTGAAGGACTCCACCAGGGTGGCGGCAAGGGATGAACATGCAAGCGAAAACCAAAATGAATTAAAAAACAGTTCTCCAACACTAAACACAGGAATCTTCAGAAAAGACTGGAAAGACCAAGCCTCCATTATTTTCATTTAAATGTTCTGTAAAAACTTTCCAAAATTAAGAGACTTTGTTACAAATATCAGATGAAAAGACAAAAGACTAGCAAAATATGCCAAGTTACCCTAGAGATTATTGCTTCTGCAGAACATAAAAGCTTCCACCATCAATTTGCATGATTTGGCAAATTCTAATTTTATGGCACCTTCCCGTGGCTTTTGAAGAGGATGAATTCAATTTTCCTCCTCCCAGATTTTACTTTTCTTATCGAACACACTCCCCAAGAGCATCTGAGGCCAGATTTAGATACCTCAGCTCTTCCTACAGCTGAAAAATAAGAAGCAGCCAAAGCAGCAACCCCTCACTGCAGGTTTCTCTCAAAAGGCTGCCATGAAGACAGGAATGCAGGACAGCAAACAGCAATGCAGGAATGCCTATAAATAAAAACATCACCTGCGCTCCATGCTAAGTGGAAGCTCTCCAGCGGTCTTCCTCCTTTTCCTAAGTATGGAGCCTGACTGTGGAAAAGGGACAACCATCCACCCATTCTCGGTGATGAACACAGGCAAAACAGATTTTCATTTCTTTTTTATTACTTTGAAACATGAGCGTTCTCTTGATATTGTTAAAGTGGCACAAAGCTCAATTTCCAAGTATGCAAAAACATATGACTGGTGGTGGGCTGGAATGCACTGTTTATCAAAGGGGCCTAATAAGGTTTCGGTTTTATTAGGCTATTTCCTGTAAGTTGATATGTGCCAGTTCTTTTCATTAAGACAAGGATATAAAAATTAAAAATGGATTAACCTAATGGGTTCCAAATTACTGTGTCGCCTTCAGTTCTTTGCATTTTTTTTAAACAGTTCCAATTGGTCCTTTTTCAGTACCTCCTACAAAGTAAGAGGCATAAAGCTTCAGGATACCTGAATTAGACTTTAGCTGAACTCACAGATCTCATTCCATTCCACCACTCTGGAATGGAATTAAATTAATTAAATCTGGTAATTAAACCTGGTATCACTGAGGCAGCATGCTAAATGCAAATACAAAATGTGGGCTACTGCGTTGAAAGGGAGCTTAAATTCCAAAACCTAAGTTTTTTTCCCCCTCTCAAAGGAAAAAAAAAATACTAGAAACTACAGATGAGATTCAGTTACCTAAACCCTGCCAATCCCTGCCTTTTATCAGCCCAGAATAGAAGTGGGGACTCTTGTAGGATGTGTCGTATTTGCAGTCCCACTGGGTGCCCAAACCCTGAGGCACATAAAATGGCACCACATGTTATGTCTAGCCAAAACTCAACAGCAAACGTTACTCAAATAATTTTAGTAAGTTCTGAAGCACTTCTCAGAAAGGTTTAATCACACTGCACATCTAACTCTTTTTACTTCTACATTCCCTTGGAAAAAAAGAGTAATTTCCAATATTCACAACTTTTACAGAATTGAGCTCTCTGAAGGTCTGGTAGATTTGGAGCGTGACAAAGATCCCCCTTGGGAAGACTTTTACCATCTTAAAGGAGAAAATAGATGTTGAGCCACAGTGTCCAAGTTCATTTAAGGTAAGCTGAGAATTCCAAACCTACTATGACCCGCTCAGTTTCTAAAATTCTAGACACCAAAAAGCGTCTCAGAAAAGACTCTTGGGCACACACAACACCCACAACTAAAAGTTCCAAGGTCCCCACAGATTTTCCTGCAGTTCAAACATATTCAAGGCCCTGAAATCAGCAAAAACCACAGCAAATGATCAATACCCCTTTGGAGGACAGAAATTTTTGAGACAGGGACCAGAGCATAAGTCCAGGAAATGACTATTCATTTGTTAAAAAGGCTGTGATATCCCCCAAGTGAACCAACTGGCAGCATGCCACAACTCATACAAAAATTTTGCTTTTAAGGAACTCCTTGCATGGGGCACAGAGAAACAAAAATAAAGAGAGTTGGGATGGGCTTGGTTGAGTTTTGTTTTTCTAAGTTTAAAACACAGAAGTCTAGAATCATAAAACAGTTCTGAGAATCCTGAAGCACTACAGCTGGAAAGCCACATACTCAAGTGTGCCCTGGTAATTTTGTCAAGCTTTTCTTCTCTACCTCCATGAATAAAGAGCTCCAGCTTGTGTAGAATGCTTGGGTCCTTACATGGCTGCCCCACAGATAAAATAAACCCACAGAGCAAATGACAACATGGTGGTGCAAACTGCAGGAGTAAAATGCCAATAGTTTAAGAAATCTCCTCAAATGTCATGCTGAGAAAATCAAGATGTGAACCCATTTTTATTTTCCAATACAGTGATGTCACCAACATGATGTTTTCATTGTTTGCCAGGTTAACAGAATTTATGGAGGTAATTAATGCAGAACATGTGTGCCGAGCTATCCGTATGAAAAATGGAATTGCCCCGACTTCATTTGCTGCCTTTGCAACCAAAACCCCACCAACATCTTTTTTCACTATTTCCATATGTGAGAAACACAAATATTTATAACAAAGGTAAATGACTAAATGACTGCTCTATTCCCATCCACCCACAAGACACTTTTTCATACTCCTGTCTTCTGCTTATTCTTCTGCTTCCACCACCTTACCACAAAAGGCTTGGGTTTCCATTCTTTTCCACAAACTAAGCATGTTCCTCATGCCTCTTCTCCAGTGTTTCTTTCCTTGGTTTGCACAGAAAACTTCTGTTTTATCTTCTTGAACGCCCTCTGTCTAGCTCTAGCCCATCTTTCAGGAAAAGCAATGCCATTAAACATTTAATTCTTCTCTTGTGTCTTTTCTTCTGGGCGTCTACAGAGTCAAAGCATCTGCTCTCCAGTAAACAACTTTTAGTAAAAAAAAGACTGGACACACAGCCCTCAAAATCAGAAAAAGATGATCTTTGCCCTCTACTCTTTCTGGCTGAACATTGATTTCTGGGAGGGAAGGGACAGAAAAAATGGCAAAGGCATGAGAGGAAGGGTGGGTAGGTGAGCTGGGAATAAAGAACCTGATGAGTTTTCCCTACAGCTGGGTTTTCTTTAGAGAGTTTGGGTGAGCACAGTACATTTTGCACAGCTGGAACCACGTACTCCAGGAACGCTGAACTCTCAAGCATTGCTAGCAAGTTTGTTCTCTGAGGTAAACCATGCATGGGAGAAAAGTTTTAGCAATATAAGGCCCTCACCATCTCGGAACCTGTCTGAACATAAAGGCCCCAAGCCAGTGCTCTCCATGAACATTAAGGCTAGGCAGTCATAATTTGCTTTGCTTTTCTTTTTTTTCCTTTTTTAAAGAAAGCACTGTCAGAGCAAGATTAAATAGAATGGTAAAAATGCCTCTACCCTCTCTTAACTGCAGCCTCTGTTGAAATTCACCACTGGTAAATCAGAGGCATGAAGCTTACTAATGTAAACAAAGCTCAGACTTTCAGGGAGGCAAGGAATTTCTTAATTTGTGCTTTGCTCACTGTTCAGATCCCTGTCAGGGCTTAATTCTGGGTTCCTAATTTTGTCATTAATCAGGGAAAGTTTGGATTTTGGTCTGATTTTTTTAATATTCAGATCCAACTTTCACTTCATCTCTGCCTACTAATTCTCTTCCCCTATAAAAGAGACCTCTCAAAAAGCCTCACCTCTCAAAAGAATCAAGAACAAACCCCCTCTAGCTGCCTTCGAACTTCTCAGCAACTGAATTAAGAAATCTCATGTCATTTGTTGTTATTTGTTACCGCACAAAGTTTGTGGGAAGCCTATCATGGACCAAAATATATTTTTGTGCTTTAACTGTAATTTATTTAAAGAGTAACTTGTCACTCTAGATTTTCTAAAAACCCCTCCATTCCTAGGCACCAATTTAAAAGTTTCAGGTTTTAATTACTGCCCTCTTATGCGAGGCAGCTATACTTTAGCAGGTTTAATTATTGTTCAAAAAAAAAAAGACCAATGCCATGCAAATCTTTCTATCCAAATATAGATATAAAAACATTATGAGAAACCAGCTGGAAATAAAAAAAAAAAGCACCATTCCCACACTATATTACACTAAACTGCCCTGACTGAACCTTAACATTCAACCTATTGTTCTCTTAATTGCTAGCAAGTTTCAAGCACTGTTCGTTTGGTCTGCTATTCTTCTTTCATCAATATTTTTCCAGTAGATTAATGGGATTTTCCTCCATATTTTGCCTGAAACAGCAGGACACGGTAGTTAAATGAACAAAAAAGAAAGAAAAAAAAAGAGTGGTACAAACGTTTCTGCTTACAATGTGTCTGATTTAATAACATCTCTGCAAATTTAAGGCTCCCCGTTACTCTCACAGACTGGAACTTTTCTGTCACCATCCCAAGGTTTCTTTCAAGCAGGATTATCTTTATTTCTACATCTTTATTTCTTTCATTCATTCACTGCAGAAATTTGAAAGGAACTTTCCGTTTAAGGGACTGAATTTTAATCTTGCATCTGTTTCACACTGCAAAATGAGTACTTGCACTTGGATTTAGCAAGCGCCTCAGAAACTAAAATACACAAGACTACTGCTGGGGAATACAATTCTAAACCCACAAATTGCTACCACGCTCTGTTTCCAAAATTACACTCCTGGGAGCTCATATCTAATCTTCTGAATTAACCTATTTTTCTTTAAAAGTTTTGGTTCTTGTTTAGAACAGTTTAAATATGTTTTTTTTAAAAAAAAAAAGCTACTGCTCTAAAGTGTTTACAGAAATAAGGGTTACCCCAGTGTGGTGAATTTTTAGGAAAAAGGATCATTTAACAGTAGTCAGATGCTTTTGTAAACAAAAAAAATTCTTCTCTTTCACCCTATCATTTCTTACAGCAAGTCTTTTCCTCCTCGTAAATATGTTTTCAGCAGTGCTTCAACAAATCTAACAATGCAAAAGAAAGGAAATGTTTCATTCCAGAAAAAGCACTCTTTGGAGGCTGGAATTACAATTTAGAAAGGCAGTGGATTAAGGAAAGCACTCTGCCCCACCTCTGGAGATTTATCTAACTCTCAAAACATCCAGTTTTGCACCTTAGGGTATCAAAATTACCTTCTGGGTTTCAATACCAGCTCCACTGAGCAGAGCTTTGAACTTCACCAAAATAAGGGCATGATTACTCCTCCAGCTACTTATTTATTTTTATTTTCTTTCACAGAAAAAAATCAAAGAGCAGCCACAAAGCTGCACAAATTACAGGTATCTTATGGCACTAACTCAGGCTCTGAACAAAACTCCACAAACAGGACTGTGGTACTTGGTAACAGCTCTGTAGTGACCCTCACTGGTGATAAAATCCAGAGTTCTGAAAATAAGAAAATGAACACCTGCATCCGTATTTCTAAACTTTCATCGAGTGGGGATTACAAGAACAAGAGCAATTATAGACATTTTCCTAGAGGAAAACTCGCAAGTTCTCCAACAGAATCAAAAAGTAAGTATACTAATAGCAATTTACCTAACTCCAGCAGAGAATAATTTAAAAAAAAATTAAAACTAATTTGTACATCCTCCCAGATGGGAATGAAAAATTTAAGTTCAATCAGAACGCACTCCCGATTTGCAAAGATTTTGTGTAAACAACTGTTAAACTTGGTGTGCCTATTATCTGTTTCGTGCTTGCCCATCTGATGGTGCCTCTCTGCTGAAGCTGAGGGTACAAAAGAGTTCTGACCCATTTCTCTGCCCTGAGTGTTTCGCTGGCAGCAAATATGTTGTATCCAAATTAACCGCAATAAGATTTAATTGCTGTGTCCAATTTTCACATCTCTGTGTTTCAAACACCTGCTTTAAGTTTGCTATAGGCAGTGTAGTGATTTTTCTTTTTAATACACTGTGCTGAAATAGTAAGTAAAGAAAAAGCCCAGAGAAAAACAGTGAAGAAAAAAAATTATTCCAAGTGTTACAGCCTACTATCACAAAGGTTGTCAGAAAATTATGCATTTGCCCAACTTCTCCTGGTTTTAAAACCATCATTGTGTGAATTTTAAAACGTTTATTATTTGTCTAATCATAGAGTTTAGGATTAAGCACAGCTTTGAATCAGACACAGCTGTATGAAAAACAGTCCTCTAGCCTCCCATGAATCTGAGCTTTCCGAAACTAAATTTTAAAAGGCATCACATTCAGACTTCCAAACCTACATTTAACTTCTTCTTCAGATGAACACTCAATTGCAAGCCAGGGGCAGCAGCAGGAATTGTGTCACGAGAAATAAGACTTACCCTGACCTAATGATACGTGACACAGAGCAAAGTAAGATTTGTAAAAAGCATTTCCCCCTTCTGATTCTATTGAGAAGTTTGCAAGCCTTTCCCAAAATCACATGCAAGACTTGGGCAAGCATTTTGTTCCATGTGCAAGCAGCACATTTTTCAAAACCAGACCAAGAGCTGTCACGACTACAAAGGCACGGTAAATTGTCTTGAGCAACTTTAAGTGTTAACAGAGACCAGCTCAGATAAAAATGGTGCATTTAACTGTGCTGTTCTGCAAAGTTCTGAGATGGCAATCAATGCTCAAAAGATGAAACTGCATCTCCAAATCCAATACAGACTGAAAAGAGAGGTTGAGTGGAACCTTCTTACTGTAAACCCAAAACAGGCACTGTTTGAAAGCAAGTACTGTAAGCAGATTTCCCGTATTGATCTTTCGGTAGCTGTGTTCACAAGAAATTAATTTTATGCTAGATTGAGAGGTTACAAGAAGTTTCCTGTCTGCACAGTCAAAATATTATTGAAGCAATTCAGGTTGTCAGTAAAAGCTTAAACAAATTTGCTGATAATCCTGTTAATGACCTAGGTCAAGTGTTAACTGTTGTGGGTTATAAAATAGTGAAATTAAGGTGGCTGGTACCCTCAGGCAGGCAATATAGTTACAGAAGAGACTGAAGCGAAATTATTAGATTAAAGAATGACAGAAATCATTTGATTTCTTGATACCACAGGAATTATTCAGAAAGAGAATTGCATCCTTCTAAGAAAAAAGAAACACAATCCTCACCAAGTAGAAAATATCCAACAGAATGGACCAGGAGAATTTCAGGGTTTAGTTCGCAAACTCCAAACTGGAAAAGTTGGATGTTAAATCTTCCTGACATTTTCCTGCCCCACAGAAAATGGCACACACCTTTTACCAGTAAACACAGATAAATCTGAGCTTCAGAGAACCTCCTTGAGCTCCTGTGATTGCGTAGGGAAAACCCAGGCAGATTTCTCATGAGCACGGCAGGGAGTTTGAAAAGAAACTCGGGGGAAAAATTTACTTTTTATCCTGAAAAAACTCTGTAGGAAACTTCTCTGGGATGAAGAAAATTAAGAAAATCTCAAGCACTCCAAGAAAAAGACAAAAAAGGAATGCATTGAGCACCACAAAGTGCAGTAAGCCAGCAGTTTGTCTTCAGCCCCTCTTTCATCCTTTTCTCCCTTCATCCCATCCACTTCCATTGCGGTATTACCACTAACAGTCACCAGCTTTAATATTAATTGCAAATGTTAAGTGAAGTTGGATTTTAAAAAAGATAAATAATTATTTCAAGCTAAATAAATTTAGGAAATATTTCTCTGATAGCTCTGCCCACACTCTTGTTGTGTGCCCACTGCAACATTTACATCCCCTAGAAGTTAGACTAAGCTGTATAAACACAGCAAAAATTAGTTCCATCCTTTGTTAAAACAACTTATGGGGAGAATTTCAACAGTAGCTTTAATATAAAACGTAGGGGAAAAGGTAGACTTTTTATCTGCATGCCTACATTAACAAAGGCTGTCCAAAATATATCTTTTTTTATTCTCAGTAGTGGAAAAAGGAAACTTTTCTAAATACTCCAGAGAAATGCAGAAACATCTATCTCTAGTTTTGGGAGGAAATTTATGGGAACAACAGCAGAAATGCAAATGAAGTGGTAAGAAAAAGATTATTTAATATAGAAAAACATCATCTTCTGACATAATTTAAAGCTGCATACTAACACTTGTTCATCACATTAGTGGGTAGGCAAATTATAATAATTACGATTTCTAAACTCACATGATCAGTCTGTATAGTGTAAATAAATAAAAGAATTACTGAATTAACCCCCCCTAAATAGGGGGTTAAAAAATTTTTTTTGAAAAGGCACCCTTTAAAGTTGATCTCTTTTTTTAAAAGAAACTGTCAGTATTCCTGTTTTTGAAAATCATAGAAAAACATATACTTCAAAAAAAAAAAGCCACTCAAAAGCAGGTTACTCTCCAGTAACTGCATTTTTACTGCTGTTTTCACTACCAATTCTGCAAATATTGCTCATCTTGTATGAGCTTTTGAAGCTGAAAAGAGAGAAGGGAGGCAGCATTTGCTGAAAGCTGACTTGGACAAGTGTACTTAACATGCATTCCGTATGATACCCATATTTTCCCTTCTTTCTCAATTCTCAGCGCCAGTGACTCGAAACAAAGACACAAAAAGTGGGGTTTTTTTGCAAACTGGAAGGCTCCAATATCTTTCTGGCATAGTCAGTGTCAGTTTGCAGAATGTGTCTGCCTGCCACTGCCATGGAGGCAGAGCTGCTCCGCTGACTGACAGAGCCACGACCATTCCCAAAGAGCTCTTAGTAAGACAACAGTAAGCCCTATTCACACCCGTGCTTTCATTTCTGAAAATGATTTCTGAGAGATGACAATATTTACAAAATAGCTTCTATCTGGCGATTTAAAAGGGACCGTTGAAAGCACACTCATTTGAAACAACCTATAAAGCATCGCACACAAAACAAATTTGCATGAAACATACAAACAGATGACATATTGCTCTTCTCGTATAATGGTACTGTAATTATTTCCTAGCAATGAACCCAGCTGATTAAAGACTACCCAGGACTTGTAAAGTTTGCATCTTTCCTTATTTATCTCTTTATTATCTTTCTTTTTCCTTCCAGAAATCATTTAAAGTTGTTATCTCACTGCCTTATCGCACAAGCACCCAGAATATCAATAAGTACATCAGCATTATTGTAAAGGGAGAATTAATTGCTCTGACAGCATTCAGAGCTTCCCTAAAAAACCATCCAACTCAAGCAGGTGCAAGTTTTAAATGGTTGTTGGGTGCTAGAAGTTCTTCACAACCTTTGCCCTCTGGATTTTATCCCTACAGATAATTACACTGGACATCCTGGTCATGCTGGGCGCCTTCCCTGTGTAAGCAAGCAAAAGCTCCATTTCTCTTCTTTTTATTTTTTTAATAGGGAAAGGACAGGAGTCTTCTGGGATTTTTTTTCCAAGTACTTCAATCACTTTCTCAGTGTCCAGTTGTCATTATTTTTTTCCCTGAAAACTAGCCTGGCTTTTCAGCAAATGTCATCTTAGAAATTAACACAGCGAAAGAAAACTATTTACGCTTTGTTTCCGAAAATTTACACACATTCACATCCACACACACTCAACTTTAACACATTGATACACATCCGATACAAACAACACGATCTGACACAAACCCGCTAGGGAACCAGGAGGAGGTTTTGGAGGGGAACAAGCTTCTTTCTTGTATTAATTAAAAGTTTTGAAGGACAAGACGACCAAGGCACCCGTGCCCAGGCGAAAGGGCTCCGAGTCACCAGCGGGGTGAAGGCGGCGGGGGCATCGGAGGCTGGGGCAGAGGCGGCTCGCCCCGGGCACCTGCCGGGGCTGGGGCGCTGCCCCTTCCCGTCCGCGCCGGTGCCACCTCGCCCCGGGGCTGCGACTCCTGGCTGCCCATCGCAGGCGGAGCGCCGGGGGTGGCACAGGCTGCGCTGCCCTCCCCAACTCTGCCCGGGGGTGGGTGGGGCGGCTGCCCACCCATCCATCCACCCATCCATCCATCCATGCATCGACCCCGCACGGCCGCGCCGTGCCAGGGCGAGCCCTGCGCTCCCGGGGAGAGGAGCCGCTGCCGCACGGGACCACCTTAACGGGGAGCGAGGCGGGGGGGAATAATGGGGGGGAGGGGGAATTTAAAAAAAAAAATAGAGAAGGGGGGAATAGCGGAAAGGAAGAACGAGGAAGAAACGGGTCACCCGGCCGTGCCGCGGCTCACCTTCGTTGCCGGGGCGGGCGCTCAGACGGCCGGCAGCGCTGAGCGCGGCGCGGAGCAGCAGGAGCAGCAGAAGCAGCAGCGGCGGCGGCGGT
>VZRV01010993.1:0-101842 GCA_013398115.1 Falcunculus frontatus | reverse complement strand
ACCGCCCCTGGGGCAGAGCGCGGAGCCTGCCCCCAGCCCGCGGAGATGCTCCGGAGCCCGCCCCCAGCCCCGTGAAATACCCCCGAACCTATCCTCAGCCCGCGCTGATGCCCCCGAGCGCGCCCCTGGCCCCGGGAGATGCCCTGTCACACGGATCGGGGGCTCTGCAATAGGGGGTGACACGAGTCACGTAACTCGGGAGCCTCGGGTGGGTGTTGCAGCCAGCTACGATCCGGTCGTGTCCAATTACCGGGAGGCAATGGCAAAGTAGCGGTAAAACCCGGGGAGTTTCAGACTGCAGCCGTAGCTGGCTTGCCAGAGAAACGCCAAATATATCGTTCATCCCTTGGCTGCTGTGGTCCAGCCCGCACCATTCGGGGCCACAACTCCGGCCCCAAAAAACAGACCGACTTTGCCATCACCAAAGCAAACTGGAGCAGGGCTGCTCTCTGTGGGAGTGTGTAGCTGTAGTCTAGAAGCTGCCCTGTAAAACGAGTATTTTTTAGAAGTGCTCTCTTCGTGGCCTGAACCTTTCCTTCAGTCCTTGCAGCCCATCAGAGGCCTCAGAGTACCTGTCAGAACAGAGCAGAGAAACAGGAGTGCGATGCTGCAATTCTGCTGCTCTCAGGGGGAATCATTGCAGAGCAGCGCTTCCCAAGCTTCCCCTTTTGTAGATCATTTTTGCAGAATATGGACATCTCTCTTCCCAAGTGACTCATCTCAGGTCTCCAGAGCCACCCAGCGTGGTTCTGTGGAAAATGGGGAAATATTTGAATAATACTGAGGTCAAATAAATATTTCACTCCAAACCAAAGTTATGCATCCTAATAGTACCGAGTCTAGCTCTGAATGCACGTGCTGTCTGTACAAACAGCAAGCAACAGGATTGGGAGGAGAGGAGCCTTTGGCAACAGATGTTGAACTACGTGGCAGAATTAACATAAAAAATCTGTGATAGCAGAGAAACTGAGCCCCAGTATTTCTCAAACCAGTATGGTAAACATCTGAACAACCTCCTTCTTCATGGTCCCGAGTGTCCTTGTGTCCTCAGGGTCACCAGAGCCAGCAGGATAGCTGGGAACTGCTGCCTGCAGCACCTGAGCTCCAGCTTTATCAAACATCACAGCACCGCCAGCTCGCTTCAGCAGTGATGGAGCTTTCCTGCCCTCAGCAGCAGAAGAGGAGGTGCTGGACTGGTTGCAAGCCAGGACCTGTGCCAAGGTCTCTCCTGCACCCCCCAAACATCTGGTTTAACTCTGCCAGGTCTACACTGCACTGGAGGGATTGGAAACGTATGGAAGCCAAAGCAAAGGAGGGAGAAGGCTGTGAGAAGTCATCTCAGACAGGTTCCTGCTTCAGGAGAGCACAGTGGAGGACATAAGCACTAAAATTTAATATGAAGATATTAATCTCCTTTCCTGTTTCCAGGCTTGATTATTCAATCAACCAAATTAAGGAATCATCATATTTAATACCATTTGTTTCATGTCTCCAACCCTTCCTTTCACTCAGATTTACCATCTACACTATTCCCTCTGTAGTCAAACTTCCAAAACAAGGAAAAGATGCCCAGAGCTCTTGAGCAGGAAACCTGCAGGGGCAAAGGGAGGAGCAGCGTGGTCTGGTCATGCAGTTGACAGTGAAAAAAAAATCTCCTGTCTTCCTTTGTCTTTTTCAAGGTTCATTTCACTACACCTTTCCATTCATTTCACAAAGATGCTTTTCCACAGCAAAAAGGCCAGAAATATACACTAATTTCCTCAAAATATATCTTTCCCTAGTAATAAAAACTATTTTGCTTTTGCTTGACAGGGTTTTTTGCCAACATTTTCTAGAATACACCAGTGTTTTCATTGAGTGCTTTCATACAGCAGAGATAAGTCTGCTATTTAAAACCCTACTAAGTTCTCAGGACTACTAGGTCTGGTCTCTGTGAAGCCACATCTTTCTTTCCCGATTTCAGGTAATTTTTTTTTTTTTTTTAAGGTGTGAGAAAAAGGTGAAAGAAAAAGGGTAAAGAAAGAGGGTGGAGAAAAAGGTGAAATTAAAAGGGTGAAGAAAGATGACAAATCTGGGGGCTAAGGGATGGGGAAGAACGAAGACGACAATCAACCCAAAACCCAACAAACTTCTGTTTTCAGTTAGTGGAAGAAAGTGTTTCCAAAGAAGGAATTTTTTGAGGTTTCTCATAGCAATCACTTTCTGAAACTGTAAATATCTCAGCACCAGTGAACTCATCTCATCCAGGAAGAAAAGGATATTAAACAACACAATCCGTATAATGCGAATTTTAGTATAAAACTTTTAAGAAAGAAGACCTCTCAAGCTAAAGAGATTGATAGCAGAAATACTTGGAAAAATTTGAAATAAAGAATGCATTAAAAAAAACCCAAAAACCAAACCTGGGAAAATTCTCAGCAGGAAAGAAAGATTAAATTCATTACAAATTTCTCACTAGGCTTTTTTCTCTGTGACGCACATTGTGTTAGTTTTGTGCAAATTGCATGTTTACTCTATTAAGAGTAATTTTCTGTGAGCTTAAAGGGCACCTTTGAAGAAAGAAAATAGCCTCTAGTGGCATTTCTACATAACCAGAGTGCACATGGTAATATCTTTGCCCTAGCATCCATAAAATCCTTCTGGAGAAACGCATAACTATGATTTATGATTTTCTGCCAAGCATGGGCTTTAATTCCTTTAATATATTGGAGATCAAAATCCTTACTAAACACAAATTTTATCTCTTACATTTTTCTTTTGTAAACAGGGAGGTGACACATTCTGTGATTTTATAATGGAAAAAAGAAATCATAACACATGGGCAGAATTCTCCGGATCCCACGTTTGCATATTAAATAGGAAAACAACTTTCTGCCTAATGAAAAAATGCTACAGATTATTAGGAATAGCCACAGAAGTAATCAATCAATTTATCCAATGGACTGGGCCACAGCCTGCTTCCAAGAAGCTTTTTAATGTTTATGGCTCTTGTGTGGTGTCGTTTAATTAATTGAATGACACGAAACTTCTAATCTTAGAGATTTAAAGTATTTTCCTTAAAAACAAACAAAAAGAATTAATGGCAGGTTCACTAATCATAAAGAAAGGTGGCTGGACAATCCCCCATTTGTTTAGTGAGGAGGCAGAACAATGCTCCCCAAGTGATGCCTTGCCTGTGCCTCCATGGGATCGTTGGGAGGCGTGAGAACATTTCCTCCTCAGTTTCTGGGATTTATTTATGAAGGTTCTTGTTTGTGATGTTGATACACCTCCCCTCACACAGACCTGCTGTGACAGAACTTTTCCACATAAATCATACCAGGGACAGCTTTTTAAAATTGTTCAATGATCAGATAGGTTTCCAAATAACCACCTGAGTATATATATATGCATCTGTTTTAATATTAACTAGCGTTCAGGTAAAAAATATTATAAATGGAAGCATTTCTGCTTGAATTCATCCTAAGTCTGACGTGGGCCAGTCTTGGAGATGGTGACCAAGGAGAAAGAAGGAGCCACCAAGTAGATTTACTCAGTTTAAATATTCTTTGGGAGAGGTTTCACAGCATAACTCAAAGGTCTCCTAATGCACGGTGTCGCCCTGAAAATGCAAGCAGATGAGGAAACGCAGGATATGGAAGAGTAAAAGGCAGGATGCAATAAAAACAAATTATAATGAAGTATGAAAAGTTACTTTAAATAAGTCATCTAAAGCTAAGCTATAGCCCTTTCCAATCAATACTTACATAATAATTATGTGAAAATCCAGAAAAATGGATTAACAAGACAGTGTAAGAAACTCAGCTTTGAGCAGCAACAAGCTGAACTTGTAATTATGAAGCAACTGCACACCAATCCCGTAATGAAAAAAAGTATGAAGATGGAAAAGAGTGGAAAAGCAAAATGCAAATGCAGTTTAGCTGCAAGTTTCCCCCATAAAGCCTGAACCATTTGTTAAATATGCAATAAAAAGGTGACAGTCCAAGCACTTAGACTGAATTTACCTATCTGTAAACAAAAATCTATAGAAGCCATAAAAGAAAAGCTTCACCAGCGTTACTGCCAGTTTTCAGAGAAAAGCAACATTTATGTGCAGGAGAGAGTATTGCTATCAGGAAAGAGCTTGCCAAATTTTAGCTTTAGGATGGAGCACTTACAGTAGAAATCCATGAATCCTGTAAAACCAGACTGTATTATGGAGATACTGGCAGACCTCCAATAAGGTGCATAATGGTAAGTCTGATCAGTTTGTTTTTCTTCTTGCAGATCACAAAGAATGCTCAGAAATTTCTGTTGTAAGAACAAAAACAAAGACAACCAAGAAATGAAATTATTTATTCTCATGTATTTCAACTAACTGACTTTTTTTTTTTTTTCCCAGAACATAGTGCAAGGTATTCTTGGACAAAAAATAGGCAGACCCATTTTAAAATAAATATGACAGTACTTTTAATACCAAGGATCAGCAGCCAGGCTGGGGAATGCTCTTGGAGAACGCACAGGCAAAATTCTGTAATCTGGCTGAGCTGGATTGGAAGAATTCCCTTGTCTTTGCAGAGCCAGGCTTGCACACTGACAGCAAAATAGGTCGTCTATTTTTGCCAGCTAAAAAACAGAGAGAAACACTCATGTCCAACTGCAATTTTAAACAGCAGAATGCAAATAATCTGAAGAGTCTGCGTTCACAACATGTGAGAACTCCTTAACAGTTTCATTTCCACAGGGAACTTTTTGCATTTAACAGTGGATTATCTTTTTTTTTTTTTTTTCTCAGTAAAGAATACCCGAGATTCGACAAATGATTGAGGTACTTCTATATTTTCTGTTCTTTTGCTGGTTTTTCTCGAATGATCTCACCTCCTCCCTGGTAGTCAAAGTTTTCTCCTCTTCTATCTTATGGAACTGGCACCACGACTTCTGTCCACATCCAAGGAAGACTTAGGGGATAGAATAAGATGGGGAAAAGACCATAAAGTAGAATTGTCTTAGAACCTTCAACTTCACATCCAGGATCAAAGCATGAAACCATTTCATACCTTTGCTCACAATGGCAAGATTTATATTTGATTGCCTGCTGTACATATGGTTACTAATTCCCAACTAAATGCCACCATCCAAGAGGAAAATCAGAATTCAAAGGAGGACAACCTTTTACCAAAGGCTTGTTCCCAACTCTAATGCCTGCATGTGGACAGAGAGTTCCTGTTTGCTTCAAAAGCTGCTTCGTTCAGGACTTTGGGAAGAGATTAATTAACTTGGAAACTGAGAACAGCATTGTGTGTAATAATTAGGAGCTCCATAAGCTCAGAATTTGTATGGGTACTCAGTTCCTTCAGAAGTTCCTCCATGGGCAGATTCCTCACACGCCCAGCTTGTACCAACATTTCTCAGCCTCCAACCATAATACAGCAAAAATAAACCATAAAAGCCAGGGTAGCCCCTAATTACTGCCCCCCAAACCATCATTCCCCCCAGCTGCAGTCAGTTGGGTGCACTCACCCCTCAGCTGGGTGCAGAACACATTCTCAGCAGTCACACCTGTGCTGCTGGATGACTTCAGGCTCTGTGAAACGTCCCCATGCTCCTGACCCGTCACCCCAGCTCACCCTGTGCGTGCTGAGAAGCTCTCCAGTCTTCCAGTGTTTTCTTCTTGATTATAATGAGTTAATTACTTTGCCAGAAAGCATGAGGTAGCTTTTTATTAATCTCCATGGCCACTTGGGCAATGAAGAATTGCAGTTTCTGCAGAAGGCTAAGCTAACACTATCTAAATTTTATTCTTTATAATTATTAGACAGCACATGCAATAAATAATTATACATCATTAGTATTCTCCCAGCCCAAATGACCCATAGCAGGACAGTCTGTCAACCTTGGGTCAAGCAGCCCTGATCCATCAAATAGGATATTGTATGATTTTTTAGGTTTTCCGCCCCAATCTTGTAGCCAGTTGCAGCTCTGTAGTGAAGGATGGAGCTCCTTAACCTTTCCAACTCACCAAAGGAAATGCAAACATTTCTTATTCTGAGCTGGAGATGTGCTGTTTATGTCAGGAGAATGTATCACAAAGATTTCTTGTTTTCTTTAACATGAAAAAAGAAGAAGTTTTTCCCACTGCAATATCAGTTCTGGTTTGTCTGCACTAAATTTTCAATCTTTAAAACCCCTTTATTTATCAGGGTTATTTTTCGTGAGACAGACAGTTCATTTAAAGGGACTGTTGGCTTCAACATTCGCTTAAAGAGATTCTCCCCTTTCTTTGAGCTGTCACCAAAACCTGGAAGAATCTGTGTGTGACTTTTTTGGTACCAGAAATGGAAAAAGCCTCTGTCATTTGTATGACCAAACTACAGTTGCTGGAAAAGGTTTACCAGCATTGAAATTAGTCATCTCTCCAGAGACTTTAATGAGAGAAATAAACCAGTCAGTACTCAATCATTTCCTTTGGATGCATCAGCTTTGGAACTGGGAAGTAGCAGCAGGATGAAAAGAGAGATGTAACAATTAACTAATTTGTACAATATGGTGGGGGAAATTTATTACAAAGAGTTGCAGGATTTTCCTAAACGAATACGAGGTTCTAGCTCAAAAGGCAGCTGTAGAAAACGCATAGAGAAAAAGAACCATCACAAAGTAAAACCAAAAACAGCCCCAAACTATTGGAAAAGCTGGAGACAATTAGTAGAAAATAGTCCCCATTCAGTTCCTAAGCTGAACTTAGACTAATGGCATGCCAAACTGCAAAACTAAAAATCCCAAACCCACTAGAATCAAAGAGCATTTCTTGAGAAAAGAGGACACTCATTAGAAATTACATAATCAAAAATGAGAGCCTTACATAAAACGAAAAAAAAAAAGGAGATGCTTTGCAGTGGATCTGTGAAAAAAAATCAGGGCCTTGTGGAAAGGAAGGTTTTACTGAAACCTAATCTATGCAAACAGTGTACTCTGCTGGGTTTATGGATGTGCTCCCTTTAATGGGACTTTGTTTTAAATAATACTTTGCTTTAAGGTGGCAGCTGGGTGAATTATTACCATTGCCCAGGAGAGAACAAAAACTGCAGCATTTACAGAATTTAGAACCCCTGAGATAAATCACAGAGAGGGGAAGGAGGAATGGAACCTCCATCTCTGTTTAAGGATGGAGACCCTTGCAAACAACTCCAGAAAAGGGCAAAAGCCTGAGATCTGTGACCCAAAAGGGACAGAAGAGAGGGTCAGATCTTTTATGTTATGGGTCCTGATTGTTGAGTTGGTTGGGATTTCTGTTTGTTTGTTTATTGGGGTGGGATTTTTTTGTTTTGTTTTGTTGGGGTTTTTTTGTTTGTTTGTTTGGGGTTTTTTTACTTTTTTTTTTTAAATTATAATCCAAGTTATAACATCACCTACTTCTAAAGAATTTGCTGTTATATCAGTTTCAGACCTGTACATGCTGGGCCATCTGCCCTTTAGCTTTCCTTAAGAAGACTGTAAAAGATTCTCGTGAGTTCTAGAATAATAAAGACAGCATTTGCTATTATTTTATACAATCTCAAATGTTTTGTCTAGAATTAAATAATCAAACCACGCTGATTTTGCCAAGTTTTTTGTTGGTTTTGTGGTTTTTGGGGTTTTTTTATTAAGCAATCTGCACTGGGTTTGTCAGATAAGCAAATATATTTATATTCCTTCCCCATATGCTGTCTGATTTCATTTCAGCCTTTTTGCAAAGGAGGTAAATAGGTTTCTTGGAGACTTTAGGGGTTTAAGCTTATGACCTCCCAGCTTTTACAAGAGAAAACAAAAAATTGCTCACTAAAATATTAGGAAGGGCACTCCATTTTTAAAGCATGTTATTGAGTTGGAGTTGTAATGGAGCTAAGCCACACCTACTTAGAGAACAAGGCCAAACATTGCTCTTGCTTACAGCAGTTTAAATCCTTGGAGGGCTTTATTACTACGAAAATTGAGTAAGATTTCAGTAAAATCAATTTTTAAAAGCACCAGGAGCTTGCTGTTGACCTCAGCTACAGCAATCTGTGCAGCTTTGCTAAAACCTGCTCTCTCTCTTAAATCTGACTGACGCCACTGATGAATTGTGCTGTAAAATTTACTGTTTCAATCCCTTAACACACAGAAGCAGCTGCTTGGGTTTCTGGAGTACCCTGTGAGATGGAAGGGAGAGGTTTTCCCCAACTGACTGCAGGAATGCAGGCATCTTCTCCTCTCTCTGGCACCACTTCTCAACTCCTTTAGCATTTAGGTTAACCCACAGCAGCACCAGAGAAGGGGAACAGCAGCCTTAAAGGCAGCATTTGAGCAAACTGTCTCCACCTCTGTCCCCTCACAAAGTACTCTACAGGGCTGGCAAGTCTGCAAGTGTTATTTCCCTTGCTTTATATGCAGTGACCGAGTGCTGTGGAGTTTTAATTCACAAGTTTTATTTATCATCATTATTATTGCTATGTAATGGGATCTTTGACTACGACTGTAGCATCTAGAATACCTCAGGAATCCGAGAAAGAACTATTTCACACCTTTGAATTTCCCTTCTTCTGTGCACGCTCAGAAGCTTTTGGGCATTTTACTTGATACAGCCTGAAATAAGTCTGGGATTCCTGACTTGGTAATGAGGTAATATTATTTCCATTTTCAGTTTTGGCTTTTTTCAGCTTTTTACTCCATGAAGGATTGCCCTTGGTGGCACATCATTCACCTTGCACCACAGGAGTGAGCAGCTATGCTTAAATAAGCAATATTTAAGTATCTTACCCAACACACACCTATCAATAATGCATATCCAAACTCCCACAGTAGTTTCATTTTTTAACATGTCTCTGTTTGCCATCAAATCACCATGTGCACTTTGATCTTGCACACTTGACACATTTTAACAGACAGAAGGAACAGAACCATCAGTTCTCCCTGGCACCATCTGGGGTTCTTTTGCAGTTACTTTCTCCCTGGCTGCCTAAAGCTCAATTCAGCTTTGGTTTTTTGCTTTTTTTTTTGGTTTTTTTTCCCCACACCATCTTCCTGATCTTCTTTGCTTGGTCTCAGGTTTCTTCCCAACATCACCTTCTAAGCCTTTACCTTTGTCACACATTCCAGTGCTGCTGTAAAGCTCAGAGGAGGTTTTTTTTTCCCCCTCCCTTGCGATTCTCATTCTGCTCGAAGTGCACTGCAATTACAACAGGATATGAACTATCCTGCACTGTTATAGATGTGTTCAATTTTCTCTCTTTTAGTAGAAGTCTTTTCCCATCACTTTGGCCTGACAAACGTGACATTCACACGTTGATTGTATATGCCTGCTTTACACAGCATAGCTAATGACTTTCCCTTACCCTGACTTGAATTCCAGATTAGTTTTCCTACTGCTGAGCATCCCATTCTATCAATAATTGCATGACAATTATCTCATTTCTGATTTTTTCCTCCAAATGCAAAAAAAAAATCTGTGAATCTTAAAGAATATGATGCAGTAAATGTAAGGTTTTTAACTAATACTTCATTCTGGAGACTCTCCTCACCGTGTCTATCAGCCTGCAGACACCCCGATGACTTCTGCATATTCTCAGAAGGGAATTCAGTTTGCCTTCTGCATTTCCAACTACTCAGTTTCCTCTGAAAGTTGTTGTGTGGTGCTGTGACACAAGTGTTACAAAATCTGAGGCTTAATCTTAAAAGCCAGGACAGAAAATAAGATTTCTGTCATAAAGCCTCACCACTGTCTCACCTGATTCTTCCATCACTTGCCTTAATGCAAAAAATACTTTATAAATCACGCTGTTTTCTAGAGGCAGAGGCCAATCATATCACAGAAGATCTTCCTTTTATCTCTGGGGGATCTCAGACATCATCTCCTTTGCAAGGTGTTATTTTGGGCAATGAATCATGGATACCATTTACTACCTTACACAGCTCTTCATTTTGGACTTTCAATCTTGAGTGTAAATATCAAGTCTCACTTGAAGTCACCTGGCCGTTTCTGTTGGGGTTTTTTTTTTTATTAAATTTTTATAGGCTCTGAAATAAAAAAGAAAATCCTGGTATTACTGAACTGGTATCAGACATACATGAAAGATGGGATGGAAAGATTTTTTTCCTGGCTGTAATCTCCTCTCCCTTCCACGTGCTGAAAATTATCCTAATTTCTTCCCACTAAGGTACCCTCTAAGGCCCTGAAAATTAAGAGGTGCAAAGCTATCTTTGACCTGTATCTCATTTCTGGACCAGATCCTCCTTAGCTTGAACAGACAATCCAATTTAGGAAAATAAAATGTTCAAATCAATTTTTCTTTTTTTTCTTTTTTTTTTTTTAGCTAATCAGAACTACTGTAACTAAAAAATATTGAGTTCAATTCTGTACCAAAAAATGTAATATTTAAAGTTTCCTAAAGATACATAGGATGTCAAATTCAAGGTAGGTGATGTAAAATTTGATGTCAGGAGTGTGACTTCAGTGTTTCAAACTCAGGAGACACGTTGGTAGTTTTAACTGCGGATTTCTGCATTTCAGAAGCCTTGTGGTTTTGCTTAATATATTTTCCAGTACTTCTTTCCAGTCAATTCTTTGTGCGTTCAAATCAAAATATATTTATAATAAAAAAATATAAATCCTCATCAGCCCCCACCACTCACAGAATCATTAAGGTTGGAAAGTACCTTTTAACATCACCAAGTCCAGTTATTTAAAAAAAGAATAAACCCAGTGAAAGACTGAGGCAAATGCAATTTACTAGACATTTTTCTACTTTGTGGTTAATAGAAAAATAAGTTTAATGACAACGTGACAGATGGTTTTCTTTGTGTAACAGAAAATAAGGGATAAAGAGATTTGACTGAGAGAAATCAGGACTCTTGTCTTTCAACATGTATTTTGGGAACCGATGGCTCTTTGGTTTAACATAACCATTTAAATATTGAGGACAGAATTCTGAAGCCATTTCATGGGTCAAAAAGATGAACATAAGTCCATCAGAAGCCAGGAACTGGTTACAAATCCTCTACAGAAGTTAAGGTCACGTTGGAAGGAGCAAAGCTTAAAATAGATCTCCAAGAAATATGAGTGTATTTCATATTTATCTCCAGTGGAGGTTGAAGAGTGATACAAACATCTCTGTGTTGTTTCTGTGTCTCACTCAGTTTTATTGCAGATCAATCACTGAATACTCTCCATGCATAAATATATTCCTGCCAGTGCTTGAAATATAGATTTTTCCATTATAATTTTTCAATTCTTTTTTTTTGTGCTACCTTTACATTGTCCTGGTCCTTTTTACTGCACTCTCAGAATTAAATTGGTGCCATTAGGAGTTCCTGATTTCACAGGAAAGAGTAACCGCCTTTCATAACCTTTTTATCATTTCACCACACCTCCCCATCAACACATCCCTACAGGTACAAACATTAACATAAACAGCATATATAATTATCTTATCCTTTTTTTCTTTTCTTTTCTTTTTTATTATTTTTGCTTTATAGCAGTGTCTGGAAGTACCAGCCAAGAACAATATCCTTTAAAGCTCTATGAGAATACAGTCCTGAGCCATAAAGTTCCTGGTATTAACCCAATAAGATATGCAAGGAATTAAAGAGAAACAAAACCTAATGTACGGATAGAAACTGAATCAGGAAAAATCCATTCTCTGCCTCATTCAGGCTGAAAAATTACTGGGTCTTTCACCCTTCCTGAGAACAACCCCAAGCAGATGAAACACTTGCTCCTCTCAGAAGCTCAAGTTTGGAACATTTCAATGGAAACAAAAATGCCAACATAGACAACATGAAAAGGGAAAGTTACTGCTTTGATAGTACCTCAGAAGAAAGGAATGAGGCCCAAAGCTTTGATAGTTACCTGTAGCAGGGTTCCACCAGGTCCTGCAGTTAAGCAGGGAGGACATGGGCAGATGGCCCGGCTCACTGTGTGCTGTGTAACACCTCCCAGGTGACGACTGCCAGTCGAAGAAACAAAGCTTTGAAATCCTAGTTGGAAATTTTACTATTTCTAGCTAAGCTATCAGCATTCTAAGTGGGTCAATGAGGGAAAAAAAACCAGCTTGATAAACAAGAGATTTTTACTGCTTACCATGAACTGATGCGTGGTACTGGCAAACAACATTTGCAGCAATTGGCAGAACTGAAAATCAACTTGCAGAAGTAGATTTGGAAGAAAGATTAAATAGAGAACTGGGTGTTCCTGTGCTATTATTCAATCCAATCTATTGGATTGAAATTTACAGAATTGGAGGTGCTGTAATTCCAACAAAGGCTGAAAAGAAGCCTTTTACATATCAATGATTGTTTTCTGGAAACCATGAACTCTCATCCAATATCTTGTTTAAAGCTCACGTTGGAGGAGCCTGGTTCTCTGCAAAATCACACTGGTTGCAAGCTGAACACTACAAGAGAAGGACCCTTAAAATTAGCCAAACACCACAGAGTTAAAACCTTCAACACACTGTATGTGTTTTATTTTATTGTAAAATTTGATGTGCATATGCTACGGACTTGGAAAACATGGCTTGGACAAATTTTGTAATACAGGAGAATTGTTCTGAAAAGGAAAAGAGCCCTCAATGAAAAGAACCTAAACTCCAGGAGAAACTTGATCAGAGAAAATAAGCAAAAAAGAGGGAGCAGGAATGGAATAGCAGAGTGAAACATCAGGGGTGGGATTTAGTCAGTGCTCCTCCATCTTCCTCTTTCACTTGTCCGTGGGTCACTCCAGCTGTCATTCTTGCATGAGAAGCTATAACAGAAATAACCAGATTTAGTAAATCTGGGGCAAACTGGTGTCGTACAGAAATAGTTTATCCTGGAAGAATTAGCACATGTACTTTTAATGGTGAAATGTGGGCACTCAGGGAGATTTCCCAGCCATAGCAAAAAGGACTGGAATTTTCAGCCACTGCCACTACTCAAAGCCATCAGGAAGCAGCCAGCTAACTCTGATGAGACAGCTCTGATCTGATGACACCCTTTTTTTTGGAGAAGTGGACCCCTGTATCTCCATCTGATTTGCACTAGTGAATATTAGTCAATACAGCAAAGGTAATATCCAAAACCTCTGCACTTGGAGGCTCCATGACCATCCATCCCATCCTCTGCCCCTCCAGTCCTATCAACTGGTGTGCAGATGTGCCTGATCCTGTGCTTCTCTACAGGTCACTGGGTTCTGGGCACACAGCTGAGGGATGTCCCCAGCCCCAAGCACGTGAGAAGCTCTTCACAGGAGGAGCACCTCTGGCCTTCGAGCTGCCAGGAGGCTTGACCCCATCCTGAGCAGTCAGTCTTTAAAACCAAACCCTGTTCTGCAGATTTGGCCATGGAGAGGTCAAATCTGTTTCGGGCTATTGCCTCAAACACTCTTTTAATGGGCAGCTTGTGACAGCAGGGACAACTGTCTGCAGACAATCTCAGACTGTGTAGCTTTGCTGAATGAATGCCATCCTGAGTCAACACCTCCACTGTTTACCTTGAGAAGATGAAAATCAGATGAAACTCCTGAGGTTCTCGGCAGGTGCAACGATTTCCCCCACAAGGAACAGGCACGGTGAGTTTGAATCTGTATTCCTGAAATACAACAAAGGTACTCAATTAATTTGGAGAAGTCACTATCAATTTCTAAACTTCCATTGAGATACCATAAATAATGCTTTGCAAGCTTATTAATTTAATAGCTCTGATATTCATTCCGTTTCATCATGTGTTTGCCAGGCTTTTATTCATTTTGATTTGTTTTTTCCCCCTCAAATGTTATTTTAAATAGCTTTCATGAAATAGCTGCATAATAAGTGTACCCTTTTGTTCTTCTTCAAGGAAGCTCAGCAAAAGCATAACAAATAATAAAGCTGATAAAAGGATACATGAAATGCATACCAAAATCCAAGGTTTTTTCTGATGCAAGCACCATTTAACTTCAAGCTAAGACATCTCTCATCAGGCAACATCTTGAGAAGCTGTTGGGCAACGGATTGAAGCCAGATCCAAGCAGTGGAATTCTGGTTTTACCCAGCTCGTTTTACCCTCCTGACTGTAAGTGTGCAATATAATAATGTGTTATTTGGCCATCCAGCTCAGAGAGGTAAGAGGGCCCTTTTAAGGCTTTCAACTTTGCTGGGTGAGCGAGAATTAAAATGAGTTGTTAACAAGAAAATAGAATGCATAATGATCATGGCAGAGTCTAAAATAAATTATGACATTTATGCTCACACACTTATATTTTGGCTAGTGAATGTGACTGAACGAGGCAATTATCTCTAATTAGGAGGGGCTAGGGTCATTCCATTAATTATGTCCATCACAGCTAGTTAACAATATTGATTAACAAGATAAGAAGCAGAATAAGCCATTCATCCCTGAATGGGGTTGTTATAGATTTTCTAGTGAATTCCTACAATGTATTTCAAAAGGAAAATTGCAGAATTGGAGGTGCCATAATTCCAACAAAGCTTGATTTCAAACAGGCTCTTCTGAAAAACATTCCTGAAACAATCAGCTTTTGTTAATATGGAATAATTATGGAGCTAAATAAACATACGAGAGCATTCCATAAGTGTGCCTGACACACACAGGGAAAACACTCTTTGATCCTTGAAGCAGAAAAAATTTCAGGCCCAAACTTTGCAGGGCTGAAGACAAAGACAAATTAAAATCTGATTGACTGCAAGTGATTAAGATGAATGCAGACCTGCCACAAGAAGTCCTGGACTAACTTGGAAATAGTTTCCTAAGAATGGCTCGGTCCAATCCCTGGTTTAACTCAAAAACTGTCAGTGGAATCAAATTATGAAATATTTTGTCTGTGAGATGTTATGAAAGAGAAATATAGACATATATGTTCACACTCACAGACACACTTGCTCCTCCTCCATGTTTTGCAATAAAATTCTCAATCTGCGAGATGTCCTACTATTTTCAAAATAAAAATCAGGTTTTTCCTGCTTTTTTCCTTTCCTTTTTTTTTTTCTTTGTTTTATGTGCATGTGTGCTTTGGTTTTTTTTTTTCCTTCTGCATCCTGTCACAACACAGTGATTGATCCCCAAGTTTAGTGGCGGGCAACCAAGTGGGCATCAAACATCCGTGGTGCTTCTGAAGCGCCGGCACCAAACTGCAAATTGGAAATGCTCTCCTGCTTGCTCCACCGACAAAAGAGATCCTTGATGTGCAATTCCACCCCTCATCCCTCTCAAGCCATCCTCAGGCAGCTGAGATGAGACAACAGCAGCGGCAGAGCATGTGCCTGATTGTTGGCATGTCAGACAGACATTATTAAAAACAGTGGGGGCAAGAAGAAAGATGAGAGGGAAGGCATTTGCTGCTTTGTTCTGATGCTGGAAAGCTGATTTGGGAAGGAAGGAGTTCCTGGATGCACTGACATAGATGTAAGGACTCGATGCAATGAAGGCATCCAAACTTTCTATGTGTATTTTGGATAATGAAGTTTTCAAATATTTCCCATCTAATATTAAAAGAATACATATGCTAAAGTAATCTGATTTAGAAACCTTTGTTCCTATATCTCAATATCATATTTAGTTTCATATCTCCAGCCAAGAAACTATCCCAGAATCAACACAAAAGCAAACTTATTCTGACCCTGAGTATAAAATACAAGTTCTTGGTCATGTCCAAAATCATCTTCTCATATTCACTGCTTCAGAAAAAGGAATGCAAAGAATAATACTTTCTAGATCATAAAGCAATCGCTAATTGTTAACAATAATATTTAAATTGCTCTCTAAATGAAAACATTTAAGAAGCATTTAACTACAGTGCTCACAGCAAAATTAAAGCTATGGTTGGGTAGATAATAACTACTATTCTCATTTAGCAAAGAATTAAACCCTCTCAGAACACCTGCTCCAGACCAGAGGTGTAATAAAGCAAACACTGAGGTGAAAAGAAATGCTTTCTACTAGAAGTATAAAATTTTTATTTTTTTGCCCCGTAATATATTTGTTTTGGTAGACAGATTCTTTAGGGAAGTTTAACACTTGTAAAAATGTGTTTGGCATGTAAATGTAAAACACTAAATCATGTGACCAAGAAAGAGATGCAAAGCATTTTACATGGGCTGTCAGAACTTTGATAAAGAATTCAGAACTGACTTTTTTCAAACCTTGATACTGTGGCGTTCCAGGAAATACTGCACATCAAAGCCTGACAGTGAGTTCCCCAGCATTCTTATTCCTTACTTATAAATGGAAATTTCTCTCCCAAAAAACCCAGGAAAATACAGACTATCATCAACATCTTGGTCAGTTGTCAGCACTTCACCAGTGAAATGACATTTCTTTAATATCAGGGCTTTTGACAATGGTGCAGACAAAGTTTCCCAATGACCTGAGAAGGTTCCAGAAGAGGTTCTCACTAGAGATGCTGCATGATATAGGCAACTGAACAAATGAAAGCACCACTAAACTGAACTATAAACCTCAGAATGTGGATATTTTGAGAATCAGCTGTTTAGGAATAAAATGTGTTGCACATGAAACACAAATTTGCTTAACAATAAAAACATAAAAGGCAGAAACACAGATGATTTCAAGGTTGCAAGAAGTTTAAAAGACACCATCCCAGATCTACTTTAGGGCAGTGATGCTGTTGGTATCAAAAGGCTGTAGCTGAGACTGGTTCGCACTAAAAAGCAGTTTCACCAGTGCAGAACTGTGATCAGGGAAATGACAACCTCTGTGGTGACTCCTTGTGAGCATCAGATGAGAACTGAAGACTGTGGCTGCAGATGATAGAGGGGAAACTTTGCCAGAATGCTGGGAACTTCTGGAAAACTTCTAGGAGTTAATGGTAAAACTTAATTAAACTATGCTGTTGTTTATGGATCGTAATGCTTTCAACATTGCAAAGCACAAAGCAAAACTTTTCTTCTCGTTAAGCACAGAAAACACGATTTCTAACCACTTTTCTTGAATGCCACAAGATATAAACTAGAGTGTAACCACATTGTTCTTAAATTTGCAGTGAATCCCCCTCTCTTTGAATTTCCTGGGGCTGAATACTCCAGTGTGTCTTCTGTGGTTAAAATCCGTAACATGTCTTCCTTTTTATTCATTTATATTTCCCTCTTTGCAGTCTTTGAAAGAATCTTTCTCTACTAAACTTTTGCATTCTTATAGCTACCGAGTCCTTCACGTTTCTGTCAACAGAAAGAAGCTTTGAACAGGATCAAGTATAATTACATCAAGCTTTTTTACTGTTATCACTATATTTATTAAAGGACAGCAGACTTTGTAAAAGACCTTTTTTCTTAAACATTGTATTCCAGCTCTATGGCACAAATATTTTTATTTCTGCTCGCATTGCAGCTGTCCTGAAAAAAGTCAGGTTTGTAGAAACGAGTGGAATTTCTTCCCTTAGATCTGTTCAACAAGGACCTTGCTTTTGACCAAACAGTTGTAGCTCAGACTTCTGCATCCAAAAACCAACAGTTGTGCTTTCAGTTTGATTTGTAGATATTACAGAACCCACTAACTGCAAAGCCTGGAAGCTTTGTAGGACCACTGCACTTAAGCCACTGCATTCCCATACCAACAGGAAAAAAACAACCCTAAGACCCAAAGAGGAATGAGAAGCAAGACAAAAAAGGACCCATTGAATAAATTCTGTGGCATATCAGCCCCGCTACCTGTCTCACAATACTTCTTCACAGATTAAGTAACAAGCATCTGCTTATCTGCAGTTGCCAGGGTTTCCAGTTATCAGGTCCTCTGCTTCTTCTACCTCTCTTTCATGCTCCTGCAGTGTCCCTCCCGTGCTTCTTTGCAGCTATGGCATTTCCCAGAAAACACAGGCAGGTAACAAACCACCAGCTGCACTTATTCTTCTGATCTGCTTCTCAGTAGAATAGCAATTCTGAGCAGGATTAACCTCTCTATAACAAAGCAGAGATGCCTTGTTTACTCCACACTGGCTGACAAACTGCTTGGCCATTTAATTCCCTGTTTCATTGGATTGGAATAGAAAGCTTTCTTAGGTGAAGGAGTTGCCTGCCCTAAGCAAGTGACAGCTCTTGGCAGTCCCAATTCACTGTTACTGCAACATCCACCTCCTCAGCAGGGCGTGAGGTGAAAAAGTGCTTACATGGAGAAAGAACTGACTCACACAGAGGCCAGCATAGTGAGGTGGCAGAGGTGTACAGCTCACCTTCCACAGATCCCAGATTTTCTCAGGAAGCCCAGCTGCACGAGGCCATCAGGGCTCCCAGCTCCGCCAGAACATCAAAAAAAAAGCAGGAGCTGCTTGCCAAGCTTTGCAGAGGCTGCTGCAGCCCTAAAGGATGTGACTGTGAGCAGCCAGGTGACCAAGGCTGACTCTTAAATAGGAGCCTGGGGTGCTGTGCCAGGCCTGTTCCTAGGCAGCACCTGCTCTGGGGTCTCCTCTTTCCTCTACAGCTCCCCCAAGGGAAATAAGGAATTCTCATGTTCTGAAATGTGGCCATAAAGCCTCTGTCTAGGTGGTGCATACAGACGTAATGATTTTTGCTACTTTATGCACAGTGAAGTCAGGATTCACTGTTAAAATTGAAGTCTTGGGCCCACAGCTGCCTTTGCCATTGCATCTGAGGCAATTCCCACCAGCTGCGACTCAAGTTATCACATTTGTATGTTAGCATACAAACATTGTTTATGAGCCACAGCAACCAGGTTTAGAAGATCCATATGGTTTGTCCTCCTAGCTCTTTCAAGCAGGCAAAGCTCAAATCCATCCTCTAAGCTCCTCTAAAGGAGCTGAGGTTTGTCATGTCACTGTTCATCAGCAACATGACAGAACCCATCAAGCTGACAAGAATGATGAAATATATCGATTGCATACTGCTTTGCAGAGAAATTGGTAAATCTATTTCTGATTAAACAGAGGCTAAACCATTTTTAACCTTCTAAATTCTAATCATGGCTGTTTCAGTCTTTTCATAAGCACGTTGATTGAATTTTTGTCTGTTTAAAGCTGAGTTTGTTGTTCTGTGCAGAACACTGGGAAGCAGAGTGCTTTGTTTCCTGCTTCACACAGGTGGACAGAGCACCTGGGACACCAGGTTGATTCACAGGGAAGCCACCACCCTTGTGGCCATCCCAGTGAAGCCAAATATGCCCTTAGGGCTCTTGCCAAGCACCTCCCACCAGGACTGAAGGTCCCTGAGTGACCAAGTGACCCTCATTTTGCCTTTGTGTACCTCAGGATAGATCAGACAGGGAAGCCAAATCAAGTCCCGATCCAACTGAGGCATTTAGTCACTCAAATGCACGTTTTCCCTGACCCCAAGGTGATTATACTCCTTACACCATGGCTCAAAATTACATCAGGAACTGCCAAGAGAGAAATTAGAAAGCAGATATGCTTAGGAGATATATAGATAATTATGTCACATATTTTACATGTTACACCTAGAGTCTGCCAGAGAGCCACCACATTTGTTATTAGCTCTGACTTCTTCATAGGAACTTCCTTGTCCTAAAATAGCCTTAACCCAAATAATACCAGCAAGGAAGACTGTGAAGGATCAAAATGTCATTTTTTTCCGAGACAGAGAAGTCAAACACCTTTTATGTGTTACGATTCCACATTTTTTTGAAGCAAATTTGCAAAATTTCTTGTCTGCTTTGGGCAGCTGTGAGGTTTGTTTCTCCCTAAACCACAGTGACACCTTCCAAAGGTTCTACATGCTCTTTAGATAACTTTTAAATTTTCATAAATTACAGTGGAAGCTTGCAACACCTCTCTCTGGCTTTTGTAACCTCTGGAAATATGAACATGATTTTCCAGACTTTTTTCCAGCAACAATTTTTTTAAAATATAAATTTACTTCAAGAATTTAAACTTGAAAAAATATGAAAAAACACTTGGAATTTTTGAGGAAAGTATAATAAACAGTGAATTTAGATAATTTTTTTGGCTCAGCCAGAAAAGCACCTCCCATGTGAGATGCAAACATTTTCTGCAGTGGTGCTCTTTCCCCTGTGAATCCAAATGAGTCCATTTGAAAAGGTTATCACAATGTTATTTAATGACTATTTCTGATACCACGGGCCAGCCCTATCACACACAAGTCATGCAGCTTAGAATGATGATGATCTAACAACACCGGTGAAGGGTTCATGGGGCAGCAAGTTTAAGTCACCCAGAGCTGGTCAAAAACTGATTTCAGATTTAAAACTTGTGCCCGAGTCAAGACACTTTGGTCAGAAGAAGAGATGAGATGCACATTCCCACAGTGGCAGTGCTAATTATTCTGTGATAATAATTTTAAAGATTTCTTTTAGTTACACAATAAGGTCTTGGATGAAGGTCTGCAAAGCCTCAGGTGGATCCAGGTAACTTTAAGGCCTAAAACCCAGCTGGAAGGGATTTGGCTGGTATGAGTTAAAATAAATTTGTAAAAGAATATAATTACTCTGACTAGATAGTCAGAGTAATTAACTCTGACTAGAGTTAATAAATTAACTCTGACTAGAACAGTCCAAAAGAAACTTGTTCAGAGAACCAAAGAAAAAAAAAGGGGAAAGAGAAATGAAATGATGGGCACAGGAACAGGAGTGAGACTGTGACTAAACTAGTGAATAATCTATCAAGAACTATTACACCTGAAATGATCTTCAGAGAAAGGTTTCAAAACTTCTTCCTGAGCAGGCAGTACCATCAATACCCCCAAATTAAAAGTTTTAATCACTCCCTGCCTTTTCTCTTTTGTAACTCCTGTTACCTGCAGTGGGTCAGGTGTGGACAGTTCCTGCTGCCCTGAGTGGAATTACCCCCTGTTTGATGAGATTTCTTATCCACAGATTGAATTTATGAACTTGAGCTTGCATTTTCAAATAAATCCAAGAATAATCAAGTAATTCCTCATGGGACATTTCAGAGTATGATTTTTTTAAACCACTGGGTATATCCAAATCCACTTTAAGTGAGGGGGAAAAAAAAGAGGCAGCAATGTTCCTATTCATTATTCCTGCAAGAAATAATCTTTCCCAGCACTGATTCCATCCCCTGTGCCAGATTTAACAGGGAAGGCAGAACACAGTAAGTTTCTTTTAGAGCTGGTTTCAAGCAGCCAAAATCAACTACATAAACAAACCAAACATGTAAAGTAGGTAAGAGAATGAAAATCACCCTAATGCTTCTTGCAGAGATAAAATCTTTTTGTGTGTGTGTGAGAGAACAAAACTTGTTTTATCATTTGGTTTTCATTAGTACTAAAAGAACTCGAAACTTTAAATCACAATTGCACACAATTACAGCCAATCTGGGACTCTTATTCTGGATGATGCCTTAACTTCAGAAATAAGAAATAATTAGGTTTTGCAAAGAGGAAGGTTCCATACATACTGAAAGCAACATCTTTGTTGTTATATTCACATTTTTCCCCATCTGCTTTCATGAAAACCTACTAATTTTATGAACTGGGCATAACAGACATTGTGATAGCATTTTCTCCTGTCTGAAAAACTTGAAGTCATGGTAAATATTGACACTCATCATCATCTTGCCTGTCTTTACTGGAAAGAAGGACCATAAACAGTTGACATGACTGTGATGGGGAAAAAAAGTAAATTCTATAAAGCTGAATACATTCTAAACTTGATAACAAAAAAATGTGACAGGGTAACGGCTCTATAAAATTAGAAAAAATCCCATCATTTCTGATCAGGAATAATATGTTTTGTTGGATTTTTTTCTTCTTCTTCTTTTTAAAGGAATCAAAGGGAAACCTAATTGAGGGAGCTTAACTTAGACTTTAACAAAGTTTCAGAAGTTCAGCCTTCTTGTGTGTTTACTCCACCAAGGAAATGTTTTCCACTTAAGCAGCACATTCATCTAATTAAATTAAATTAATCCATTCTATATCCCTAAGGTAGAAAGCAGCCACATTTTCATTTATTTATGTGTTATTTTCCCTTGATTGTGAAACTAGTGGCAAAAAAAAAAAAAATCATAGTGGAATTAATTTTGAAGATGCATCTGATTTATGTTACTCCTTGCAGCAAAACTATTCCCTTTCCATGGGTAAAGCTGCTTCCCTGATACCTCCCATCTGCAAGGGAAAGTCACTACAGTTTTTTCCTCTTTCAGGGAAAATGTTCCCAGCCATCTCTCACATAATGGGATTATATAAAAAAAGAATTGGAGCTGTCATGAATACTTCCTTTTCCAGGACTCTCACCAAGTTCTGGACATGTTTCCCTGCCTAAGAGTTCATAATGTGCTATAACTAAATTAATGCTGGCGAGGATTTTCTGTCCCTTCTAGAAAAGAGACAAAATATGTGCTGAGTTACACTCTGAAACTGAGTTAACGTTGTGCCAATTATAAATGCTACTGCTCTGACATGGATAAATGTGGTTTATTAGGATGTCTTGCTGCTTTCCCTCATATCATTTAGATAATGCTCCTATCTCCTCATTTTCCTCTCTTGTCATAGATTGCCTGTAGAAAAGTGTGAAGCCAATCTAGATGTCAGACTACCCTCAGATCATAACCAAAAAGAAAATCAAAATACAGTGTTAAAAGTGTAGAGCTGTTTTTTTAAGATTTCTAGCCAAGAACAGTGCTTGAACTAAAAGGAGAAAACCTCTCTTTGTGCATTGCTACTTGTGGGTCTCCAAGAAGGTTCTACCACCCTTAGGTTTCAACTAATTCAAAATTAACTGTGTAAAATAACAGGGCTTGAATTCTCTACTATGTCAGTCCCACCTTTAAATTCAAGTACTATTGATTTGGTCCTCCTAAAATCAACACCAGTAACGGACATGATTTTGGTGCTGCGATTAACTACCCTTGGGCTGAAGCCATACAATGGAAATCTTTGTTGGAAGGCACGTTTTGCATGGTCCTTGCTCATGGTAAAACAGACCAGTGAAACCTGAATTGGACCAAGGACTCTGGGCATGGATTGGAAACTCAAGGCCTGTCAGGATCTATGCAATATTTTTGAAGAATGAAGAAAAATTTGCCATTAACTCACAAGTGTTTTCACTTTGGGCATATCGTGTATCTTCCTACTCAGCTATAAACAACACGGCTGCAGCCACATTATAATTCATGCGCAAAATATTTGCATTTTTCCAAAAATGTGTTTCAAATTTCAGCTCGTGCACTTCAGTCTGGAGAGTATCAGTATTCTCTAGATCTCATTTTAAATTGAAAATATGCACATTTTCGTTTTCATCCAGCCAAGCTGTTTGTCCACACCCATATTCATGCTCAGATCAGCTGAAGTGATTTGTCGATTTGCATCAAACCCAATATTTGTAGTTCTTTTGGTTTTTTAAGGAATAGGACTGGGGGTTTGCGAAATGTTTCTTAAGAGATATTTTTTGTAAAACACCAATCTTAGTTTTCAAGCCCCTAAGTGGTTTCACAGTAGTCCTTATCTGATGAAAAAGTGAAAATATTTCTTACATGTAATTAAATATTACATACTTCCAGTATTTTCCATGGCAAAAACCCCCAACTTTGTCTGAAGATACAGTGGTTCAGTCACATCCTCACTTCCAGCCAACTTTCCTCTCAACGTGAACACTGATCACAGTTCACTTCAAACACTCTGAAACAGGAACCAACAGCAAAAATATACATTCAGATCCCACTGGAGTTAACAACAGTTTACAGCACTGTGAAAGTTAAGAAAACCTTCCGTTTGAAACAAAGAATGCACAATTTTCTGGCTTTTCAAAATGTGGGTTTTGATGGTAATGATTTGGTTACTGACAGCAATGCTTTTGCATCCATAAACTAAAAAATAATCCTTGATTTTAGAGAAATAGCAACAGAATACAGAGAAAGTAAATATCATTATATTTATCAAATTTCTTTTGTATAGTTATTAGTCACTGCTAACAAGCAGCCCTTCCACTATAAACTGACAATTACATCACAGAAATGGAATTGAAGTTTTGTCCAGTAGCTCCTGTACAATTCTATGGGTTTGGTTTTTTTTTAAATTGCAGTTTGTTTTATCTCTAATGAAGACAAATACAATCTATTCAATCATTTCCTGATTCTCAGATGTACCTCACAGACATTGTCCTGCATCACTACTGAGCTGGGAGACAATTGGCAAAGAGTTTCTCTTATCAACTCCCTCGTTCAGTTGCCAAAGAAGCAAATGAAATTCCTTTAATTCCACTGGAGCATAACTCCAGTGCCTGCTGGAAAGAGACACAGCTGCAGTTTCAGAGGTGTGAACGTTAAACAAAGATGCCAAATCCGTTTTGTGCCGTTGACACGAAATAAATTGGAATGAGAGTCCAGAGGTGTGAACTGGTACAGTTTGTATTTCAGTAACGTTTTTTCTCTTAGATGCTGTATGTTAATAGTAAATATTTTACAGTTTTCATCAAAATCTCTGCACAAATCCCTTTAGCTATAAAAACCAAAGGAATGGGAATGTATACAGTTAAAAACCTACATTTTTTAAGGCTGGTCCAGTCTTTTTTACTCAGTTTACTCAGCTATGAAAAACCCAAGAGGATCAGGTGAGTGTTCATTCACAAGAATTTGCAGGATCAGGGCTTTTTTCATAAGCAAAGCTTATTCAAAGCTCTTTCTTAAAGACATTTCCAACCAAATGAAATCAAAATTTCACTACAGAGTAGAAGGGGATCCTGATTTGCTTTATTTATTTTAAAAAGTGGCTGTAAGTGAATGTGGCTATCTAAAGTCATGCCTCAAGCTCTTTCATTCACTTTGTGTGCTTTCTTGCTCTCAGAAAACAAATGCAAGTTACCTGAGTAAAAAAGCACATCCAAACATTTCAGCTGTGAGCAGAATCCCTCCTTCACTAAACTACACAAAAGCCCATGACAAGAAGTTTGTTTTCCTTGCCTTCAGTTTGATTTTACACTTACAAGTCTATCTCTGAAGACAGACGTTTGGTTAAATAAAAGCTGAGACTTTTCCACTTAACAAGTAGACTCAGAAACGTGGCTTTAAATTGGTGTGTGGGGTGTGAATCCCCAACAAATGTATATCCCAGGAGTGGCAGCAGGTGTAATTCTTGTGTCTTTCTAAATGTCTTTGAAGGCAGAATATCAGAACTGACGTTTAAGCATTTCTAGAAAGCTACCTGCACCCTGCACAGGTAAATTTGCTTTTAGAAGCATTTAAGGCTTCATCATCTTTCAGTCTGCTGAGTAATATTTCCAAAACAAGGGAAGGAAAATGCAGAAAGGGCATATCAGTTAAGGTTCTTAGTGCCACACCTAAACTAGTGAAGGCATTCGCACTCATTGATGGGTTTTAACAAACTATAATTTCAGTTTACAAACTCCTGCCAGTTGTTTGTGAACATCTCAGCCAGTGCTCATTTCCAGTTGACTTTGAGCACTGTCCAGGATGATATCCAGCTCAAATCCAGTGGGATGTGGTGATGGTGCTCACTATACACCACCACAGACCATCCCAGCCAGATGTAAGAGTACAGAACACACTCCCTGTCACAAGGCCGTCTGTGCCATGTTTCTTTTCCTGGAGCACTCTTCAATATCACATTGTTCTTTGCAGAAGAAGAGGGTTTGAAGACAATACCCAAACACCACTCCTCTGGTATGCAAAGGCTTCTTTACATTGTGTAAAGCAACCTTGAGGTGACCCGATAATGACACCATTTCAAGAGTGCTTTACATTGCCAGAGCTCACCAGTATAAAAGTAGTGAAGCCCCAGAGTTCTTCAGCATTTTTGCTTTACATTTCTTGTTCCTTCCATCTTTGAAATGCAGCACGTATTATTAGAGATAGTTAAATCTGCATATTACAAGCAATTACTGGGCAAAGTGCTTTTCTTTGTCAAAGTCATTGGCAAAACTTGCATTATCTTCAGAGCAAACAAGCTGAGATCAGATCGCTGTGTACACTGAGAAAGTGAAGCGTGCTGTAAAAAAGGGAGATGGAAACTGCATTAATTTAAAACACGTGCTCCTAAAATAGAGAAGCACGGCTCAAAGACTCGTGCTAATATAATGAAACCTGACTTTCCTTCAAAGAACATATAGAAAACTTTTCATGTCAACTCTCAGCATAAATATTTGGTAAAAAACTTAACTCAACTGAGGGCTTATTGTCATGTTACTGAAATGTGCAATTTTTTAGTCTCTATGGTTTTTGTATTTAAGGTATAAATTATAACTTTCAGGGGTATATTTGAATCATAAAGAGCAAAGATGACTTTATAGCTATTTCATTGGTTTGAAAACAGTGCTTCACTCAGGTTTATAGCCCATTAAGACAGTGTGTTTTTCCTTGTAAGATCCCCTCCTGTGCAGTACTAATTTAATTTTATCACTGTGGTTTGAACACCACACAATTAGTTTCTATCAGGAATGAAAGCTCTTTCACTCAAGGTCAAATTATAAAAAGTCTATGAAGCTGGGAGAACTGATCATTTCAGATCAAGTAAAACGAGTCAAAGCTCTGTTCTCAGATTTTTTTTCCTAATTCACTTGAGCCAATCTAGAAATGTAATAACTTTAAAAAAAAAACAGTTAATTTTTTTGCTATTAATGTTATTCCTCCACATATACTGAAGTTCATTTTTTAGCCAAATAACAGCAGCTATCTTCATAGATAATTTGAAAATTTAATGAAGCACTGGTTTAGAACTTCATCAATGAGCTCTCAGCTCAGGAAAATTAAACAGTAGTGATATAACTAGTGTAACATAAAGCATTCTAAGAGAACACTGAAGGGGTTTGGGAATTTTTTTAAATGTCCACAGCGCAAAATTTCAGGCAATCCCATACCTGTGGTGACAGGGGACCTCTCTGGCTTATTCCATTTGTCACTCATTTAGAGGAGTGAAGACAGCTTCCCATGAAACATTCTCATTTCTTATTTTAGAAATCACAGGGCTCATAAATCACCCTTGTGGTTCTAGAAAACAGAGATTTGTGTATCCATCACCCTACAGTGTTTAAATCTTCCTCAGTGGACTGTGTGTCATCTCTGGCTTCAATATTTGCCATATATCACATCTTATCTATGGCTCGGCAAGATGAAAGGCTGGATCCCTCTGTCTTCCTCCTGATACTTGTAATTAAGTTTTAAAGATGTGTCTTTAGCCTTGATGTTATCTTCCTGAAGAAGAAGAGTACATGAGTAAGACACAAATTCTGCTGGATAAATCCACTGCTTGGCCAGATTTGAAGATAGAAGTGAAATCTTTATAAAGCCAATAGGTGCAGTTCAGAAAATCAGGCAGAATTGTTCTGGTCTTTGATAAACACAACGGATTCAGAGGTAAATGTGAGTCAAAAGAGCCAAGACAAAGCTGAGACAGATACAAGCTGGGACTTTGTTGAATAAAGTTAAAGCTATTTAGTACCTGTGAAGTAGAGGACATTTTAGGAGTGTATAAAGGAGAAGGAAAGAAGAGTGAGGAGGAAAAAACCGAGCCAGGACCAGTTGTACCAAATATCTGCCTCTGCAGAACTCACTGAGAAAGGCACCTACCCAGTCCTGGATGTGTTTCTGCTTTAAAGGAAAGCTGTGTAAATAAAGTAAAAGTCTCTCCAAACCCAGGAAATAAGTGATATCATCCAACACCCATCCTTAGAAAACATGCTCCTCCTAGGGGTAAAGGAGAGAGTTTTGCTGAGTAAAACAGGTTTTAATCATTTCCAGTTAAGATGGATAGGAATGGAGAGAGCATTTTTCAGTTCTCTCCTCAAGTTCCCAGAAACTTTGGCTGAAGGAGACCCAGCTGGGAACTACTGGGGCACAGCTGAAAAAAAGATGATGCATGGATATAACTGAGCTCACTGACACAGAGGTTTTCCTACACCTCTGGTTGTATTTTAGACCATGCAGTAATTCTGACTGTTGTTATTTAACTCAGGATATTATTATTCATGTCAAACAGTACCTTTGATACAGAGTAAAAAATATGAAGATTCCTTCATTTCATTTCTTTTGCAACAAAGTCAGCTGTGTCCATGCCTTGTTATCCAAATTTTGAAAACCATTTTCCATATAAACAAGATAAAGTTGAAGTACTAAATCTCCAAGCAATGAAGGCCCTGATTAGATCTGTTTTAAAGACACGTTTGCCATAATTGGAACTGAAGATCTATTTCGGGGTAAATTTTTATTTCTGCAGCAAAATAAATGTTATGTTCAGGTTTAAACATGCAAATAAAAGCAGCCTGGGAATAGGCAGCACGGAAGGCAAGTACTTGTCAGTGAATCACTAAGTGATGAAAATGCTTAGCACCTCTGGGTATACAAATTCAATTTTTGTCCCAATTACTCATTTTATGGTGCTCTTTTTTATGCTACCTCATGTCAGAGGTGTAGAGCTGTGGTTTCATGGATTTGGGAGAAAGACTCATAACAACTTTAAGCCAGCAGAAGAATCCTCTCCTGCTTGTTCTTTCCTGCTGGGCTGACAGTTACCTCCTCAGAAAATTGGATCAGAAAATGTATCTGCTCTTTTGCCATATTTTTTTGGTTTGGTTTCTGTTTGTTTTGTTTTCTTTTTAAAAGGAGGAAGGGAAAGCAAATGGAGAAAAGCATAAGTAAAAGCTATCACTAAAAAAAATGCTCCCAGAAAAAGGTGTTTAGCTTCATTTCAGAGTGAGTATTTCCAGTTTTACAAATTAGTATTTAAATTCTGATAGTTTCTTCTTTCAAGCATCCTTTTCCTTTATTATTTCCAAACTATTGTTAATTTGACTCCTGATTTTTGTAAGCATAAATCAGCAGCAACTTCCAGATGTAGAAGGATTTGGAAAAGCATTAAATGAGGCCATCAATACCAGCTATGTTCCAAGGTTATTTTCACTTCTTATTTCATCTTTATGGTCTTCCAGAAGCCACAAACGAAAGCATGACCATGGGATAACCAATAGAATCATAGAATCTGATGAATTTTGAAGTAGCAGCTACAGGAGAGAAAATTCAGCAGTAATTATATTCAAGTTAAATATAATTGGGGTACACTGGAATTGCAACAGGATAACACCTCCCAAGCTTCCCCATTGGCCCAAGCACAGATAAAAAATAAAAATAAATAAAAGTCTTGCTCCTCTGTGATACAGACCACACATAAATTACGAGGGCATTAGAGGGATCTGTAAAGTCCCAAACTGTGCTGTATTTTGGTGGCATCATTTCACATTTTAAAGATACAATATTTAAATCTTTTATGCCTTTCCAGCATGGCATTTAATTCCAGCATTGAAAAGGCAGTGGATCAGTCTTATTTCACCTTAAGTTGTGAAGGAAACACACCATACACACTACTCACTAGAAAGCACACCTGCAATAACAAAATACAACTTTTCACGAAGTGCAAAGTTGCAAGTCTCATTCTACTCTTAGTGAAGACCATTTTCTACTCAATTTGAAAATAAATAATGCAGATATGTTTTGATAAATATCATACTTTAGATGTACATATTTTTTTGTACATTTGCTTCCTTTTACATATGGCTGGGTTCAGCTCCCTGAGAGCTGTTGTGAATTTGCCCAGCCAGTCAACAAAAGTGATAAAATGTGATTTATCTGATTAACCACAAGTATGCACTGTGGTTCGAATTGAGAATATTCATGATCAATCAACCCAGTCAATTGTATCTGGGAAAAGCTGTTAATAAAAGATATTTGAGGAGATGAGCTCCAGGAAATTGTGATCTGTTTGTGGTTATTCCAGAAGTAGAAAAGAGGGACTAAAATCACTCAATATACAACTCTAGGCAGATTATTCTCTCTGCTCCACTGAACACCCGTAAGCACAGTCAGCTATTAAATTAGCACTGCTAAGCTCTGCTATTTGTGTTGGCTATTTTTATACACAGCAGGCAATAATCATTACTTAATGAGAGCCTAGGCTTTAACACCAGGTGTGATTTTGTCGTCAGGGGATCTATTTTTCTACTTTTCAGAGTTTTCATCCACATCAGTTTCCATCCCCACCAGCACCACCTATTTCTCTCCTGAGGGTTGCGTGGTGAATGCTGATTCCAGGCTCAGTGTGGTGCACGGTGCTTGGTTTGCACTGATTGTCAGAAATTGTCACACACAGACTTCTGCAAGGATGTGCAGTGAAAATGGGATTTTGCATTAGAGAGCACCTCTAATTTTCTGTTGTACTTCATCCATATCCTTTGCAAAGAAAGGAAAAGCTCTGTTTAAAGTGTTGGTTTCTCAAAAATCTACCCAGAATAATGAAAGAAATGTATTCACTGTATTTACTGTCTAAACACCACACAAAGGAAGCAATTTTTTTTCCCCCTATACTAACAAAAAATGCTCAGCATAGAAAAAGCTTGATTATGTGTTATAAGGAGATGACTTTCTGCTTTGCTATTCAGCTATTCAAACAGAAAGAACGCTGCAAAATCTTAAGAACTAAACCAAGAAAGAAAAAACACAACTTCTGCACACTTTTGTAGAGAAACCCCAGTTTGGAGAGAATTGCAGATGAACACAAACTCTTGCTACAGGCATTTTTGGGAAAAAGACAAATAAACAAACAAAGCTACACATGACTCTCTTTGACAGATTTCTTTTTCAGCTTAATGAACTTAAGTGCAACCAGATGAAGCAAAAACATGGATTCCTTCTCCCCAAAAAACACGAGAAGATCCAGTCGCTTTCATGTGAGACTTTTAGTTCAACCTGAAGCAAACACAGAGCTGAGCTCTAAGTATTGACTTCTATAAAATCCTATTAACAAAGACAAATATGAAGAAACTTGGGAATATCACTCCAGTGACAGATTGCAACTTTTAAACTAGTCTAGAGTAGCAATTCTGTAAAAATGACACCAGTTTTAACCGCATAAAATAATTTTTTTAAAAAAATACATCAATCAGCAAGCAGTCAGGGATGTGGGAATACCCTCTTATTTACATAATTTCCCTTCTTTTTGCAAGCACCGAGGGATAACTTGGACTGTAAACAGGGAACTCCAGAAATACTGAAAACGGAATTCCAAAATAAACTTACGACTTGAATGTTTGAAAACACTGCTGTAAAAAACCCCCACCCAAATACAGTTCAAAATAGCAGCTTCTGTACTTTATCTCAGTTTTGATCTCCAGGATGAGGATGGCTTGACTACTACAAGGCAAGAGAATGTAGAGCATTCCCATGTTTGTATATCCTGTGATACTCACAAACATTAGAGAAATGCTAAAGAAAGCAGAATTAATATTTTCTGTCCTCCATGGACATGGAGTTTTTGTTGGTTTTGATCGTGGCATTTCTTACTGTTAATAGCATTAATAACTCAGTAATTCTCCTGGCCTCCTATAATTGTCTTGAGACTATTGACAAACTCAGAAATGTGAGAAAACTTACAAATAGCTTTATGGTGATTATTCTATCCAGAACTTAGCAAGACTGCTTAGGGTGCATGCTACTAAATATTACTGTGGTTTGCTTGGTAGTGTTTGCAAGATGTGATGGCACAGAAGCCTCAAGTCGTGAATTTGCATTCCTTGGTGATAATTTGGTCTCTTTCTCCTTTTTGTATCACTCTAACCCTGTGGAAATTAGATGGTTTTTGTTCTAGGGAACATCAGAATCCACACCTGGATAAGTATTTTCCCAAGTTTACAAAAGTCAAGCGAGACAAAGGGCACACAGTCGGAAACACCAACTTTATCAATTTGCTTCAACAATTCTGTTTGACTCTCATGGAAACACCTTTTTTCACCTTTTTACTGCAAACATCTCAAAAGAATGATGTGAAATCAGCATCCACGTAGCTCTTAAAACCTGTACTCAAGTATATAGATATACTATTAACAACCATTTAAATTAACCTGCTTTTTCTGCAACAAAATTCCACAGCATTCAGAAAGCAGAAACAAGCACTCAGGCCAAGAGAGAAAAGAGATGATATGATTGAAAAAAATTTGTTATGTGACATTGCAACATCCATGTTCCTATTCTAGCCCTCACGTTTTTAAAGTCCTTAAGAAATTTCTGTAGAGGCAGTCATCCTGCATCTATTTTGCACCAGGTGTGGAAAAAACTGACACACTTTCCATTTTCCCAGCAGCATCAATCACTAAAATCTTAGTGCTGCACTCTCAGCACGTGTTCACCCACCCAGAGAACTGAGAAAGAGGGAAGTGGTCCAGCAGTGCTGCAATATGGAACACACCCTGCTGTACTCGACTCCTTCGGGTCTGTTGTCCAGATGAAAGGTACAAGTAAAGTCACATCTGTTAAGGAAATGGGCATATTTCTCTTCTATATATTGACATCTACTCTGTGCAGCCCATAGCCATGTATTAAAATAATTCCTTTTGAAAAATAGCAGTTTAGTGCATAAAGGATTACTCTCTACCAAAATTTCCCCAACTCATCCAAATTGTAGCTGTGGCTTGTTGACGGTGCCTTTCACTGCTGTGTATAAATCACTCAGTGGAGGGGCAGGGCTCTGTCAAAATAATGCAGCTCTTCAGCAACATACTATGGATCTGCATATCTGTGAAAATTAAACAGAATAAACAAATGATCACTTTTAGCTGTCTGTCCTCTCTCAGGTCTGCACAAAGAAATGGCTGATGAGGAGCAGCTCATCACCTGCCTTCAGCTTGATTTATGGGCAAACTTTTTTCTTCACTTTTCTGTCCAGAAAGATGTTGGAACCTCCTCAGATGTTTTTGAGGCTCAGCTAGACAAAGCCACAGCTGAGCTAATCTGCCCATTGGTGACAGTCCTGCACTGAGCATATGGTTGGACCTCCACAGGTCCCTTCCAGCCAATGTTTCTGCGATTTTCCATTATGGAACCAGTCTCATATGTGAACTGGAAGCTAACACCAGATTTCTTATGCTCTCTTTTCTAGCACAACATAATTTTAGTTTCTAAATACCCTTGCCCATTTGCAATAATAATTGCATCACTTCTTTCTGAAAAAAAAAGTTATTTACTGAGCTGCCATGACTTGCAGAATTACAACACTAAAATCATATAAGCTTAAGGAATTTCCTCCTTTTTTAAGACAGCCTCATCAGGGAGGACTGTAGCAGAAGGGAATGCAGAAAACCCAGACTGGTGTGACCTTTGGAATCTCAGGGTGTTTAAGGTGTGCCAGTTGCATTGATTTCCTATGTCTCCCGTACTGTATTTCCCCTACACTGGCAAACAGGACACCGGGCTGATTCATGAGAGCCTCTATTTGCATGTTAAATTTATTGGCTTTCTCTGCCTCAGCTTCTGTCAGTAATGCTCAACAAAATACATTCACAATGTGTTCTCCCTGTTGAGTTGTCCGTGTGAAAGAGAAAATATTCACACCCATATATTTACTTGCTCTGCATTTACTACATTCTGATTTTAATGGTTTAACTATGAAAACTGGGGAAACTAGAGCCCAAAATTTTAAGTAAAATACCTTGACTCGTGACTGATGACTGCTGACTCAGCCTGTGCTGTCACACCTTCTGTCAACATTTCTTGTCCTTCCAGGGGAGAACCAGTTCTGATTTTCTTCTTGCCTGGGTTTCCTCATGGTTTATTGCACTTGCTTCTATGTAGGACCACAGCTCTGCTAGATCTTTTTCACATATTGAATTTCAATTATTTTACTAATTTTAATTTCAGTGCCAGTTTTCTTCACACGCTTCCTCATTTTCCTGCCTATTTGAAATTAAACATCTGCATCTTACCTGCTCAGTGCAGAGTATCATTTCTACAGCACTAAAATTTATATCTGAAAACAGTTAAGCAAGAGTTTTCCTCAATTTGTCGTGGCTGGATTTAATTTCTTGAACTACTGCTTGTATTAACATTCCCAGCAATTTAAAATTTAAACCACCTAACTTGGTATCCTGTCTGCCACTAGAAGCATCTGAAGCACTACAAAGAACTACTAAAAATGAAGAAATTTTCTTTAGCAAACTAAGTGAAAGCAACTGAGTTAAATAATTAAATGCTCTACTTCATTAAGCTCTTCATAGTATTAATTTTACAACTCGAAAATTTATTCTTTCCACAAGATAAGAAAGCAAAGCAATAGAAATGATAACTGTGTTATGCATATGATTACAACAATGGTATTCAGCTGCCTAAATATATGCATTTAATGCTATTTTAGATGCTCCCAAGATGTATATTGGGACAGCACACATGGTTGAGGGCCTCCACACTTCCAGAGCAGCACCTGAATGCTGCTAAAGAAATGTCAGATCAGTGTGATTTGACAGCTGAATCATTCCTTAAAAGTCTAATTGCTTTTTAGAAGTGCACACACACACACACACACACACACATATATATACAAAAAATTGGTAATGCTACAAATCAAGCTCATACAATATTCTACAAACATAATCAAGACTCAAAATTTCCAACATTTTAGCCTAGCTTATGACAGAAGACAATGGAAACCCCTCAATGGATCTGAAATCCAAATTTTCATGGATCTGAAATCCAAATTTGGCTCTCCCTGTCACTATATTTATATTATTGTACTGCCTAAGATTAATGGAGCATAGACTGGAGGCTGAGATTCCCGTCTCTGTCATCCCTTTTTAAATCACTCTCCTTCCAAAATGCTTAAAATTTTTGTGCGGAAACCTTTACTCATTTGACATCATAATACATAAAGATTTATGTTAATGAAAAACTTGATTACATATTCATGGAGCTGTAGTGTGAGAGCTGTACAGAAACTTTAGAGGATTTTAGAAGAGTACACTGATTTCTGCCATTTCTGTGTCCACAGAACATGACTTTACTTTTTGGCAATATTAGGATTTTTTTTCAAAATTATGGTAAGCTATCATTACTTACTGACATTTGTGGGTTTATCCAACGATCTTAACTCAGTCTGACTGCTCAAAAAGTTGCAGACAGGAATTAATTTCAAACTTGGCTTTAAAGCTGGATGCAGATCCACAACATAACAGGACGAATACTACTCCTGCCTTCATCATGGCTCTTAATAGAGGTTAATTAATTGGATATAAGGATTAAAATATTAATATTACTTATCCCCAAATAATGTTCAACTGGTGCTAATTATTTGAACTTTAGGTCTTCAGTTTCCCACTGAGCCAAGTCATGACTTTGGATGGCATAAAAACCAAAGCAGCAGCATTGGAGTCACTCGAGGATAAAAAGTATGAGACCAGAATCAGATCATTTCTCTAGAAACATTAAAAGGAAACTTCCAGCTTAAGAATTTCAGTTTGAGAAGTCTTCCAACTGCTTCCACGAACAAATAATTCATTACTAGAGGCAGCAATAAGACAAAAACTCTGAATCCATTCACATTTTACCTGAAAAACAACTCACTACCAGCACTGCGTAAAAGACACACAGCCTCTATAAAGCAAAATTTTATTCAAGCTCATGCAAAACTCATCTGAATGACTGATGTATTGAAGAACTAGATTTCATTTTAAATAAATTTGCTGTTGCTTTTAGGATGAATTTTAGTAGGTGCAATAACTAATGGTTACTAACTGCAAGGAATACATTACATGTAAATTTTCTTCATTAACTGCTTCCAAGATATCAAAAAAGATATAGGGATTCTATCCTATGTGGATCACTAACATGATCAATTGCATTATAAGTGAAAATTTCATTGTTATTTTTGATTCTTCATGTTTTAGATTAATGAGGATTCAAAGGTTGTTAAATCTTCTGCATTCATTAGGTTTTCAGTAAGTGGAAAATTCTCACCGGCATTACACTAATGAAGTACCCTTAAAGTCAGCTGGTATAAATCGTGAATGTGGCACATAATGACTTGACTCAAATACATCAAGAGGTTTAAATGCAGGGAGAATTCCATAAGAGCCCTTTCTATGGTTTTAATCAATTTAATCCAAACCATTTTTTCCCCTTTTAATTGCCAAGTTGCAGCTTAATTAAAAAGGATCAAATTTTTGGAAATTTATCCACAAACAGGGATTTCATACAAATAAGTCAAGTCTTGTGGTCTTTCTTTCTTCTCAGTAAAATTCGTATTCACATTTATTTCCATCAAATAAAATTTCCAAAATACTAGCTCTGTGCTTCTCTCCTTTTGAGCACGTGAGTTCACAACCAGAAGCTTTTTTTACCAGAAACCCTCACTATTTATATCTAAAACAAATCTGTGCAGATTGATTTACTTCTAAAGCAAAGGCCAATTAGTAAAATTGGAAAAAAGCAAGGATAGAGATCAGTGAGTAATGTCACCCACAAGAAAAATCCTGCAGTCATGGGAAAAACAAAAAAAAACCCAAAAAACCCAAACCAAACCAGAACCAAGCCAAAAAAAAAGAAAAAAAAACCAACAAAAACCCAAATTCAACAAAACAACAAAACCCACCGAAAAAACCCAACCCACCCCAAAACCATAAGAAACCCACTCAGAAATCTGATGTGCACTTGCAATATAACATGATGTTTGTCAGCACACATTTTTTACAGAGATGTTTATGAGTAAATGCTGACATCTTCCCTAAGAGGAGCAGCAAAATGATGAAGCTAATGAAGAAAAGTAGGTGCAGCCATTAGGTTTTTTAACCTATTTATGCCAGGAAAACTTGCCTGGGTCCCTTGCAAAACAAGACACGGGCAATGTCTACACCACAGTCAGCAGCACGACTGCAGCAAATGTGTCCTCACGTGATAAATTGAGGGCATCTAGCTCAGGTATTGGCAAGAGAAGAGGAAAAAAAACCATGACCACATAAATACCTGGCCTAATTATCCTGAGTCCTGGTTGGAGCCTCCTTGTTGATATCTGGACTGGCTGGATTGATGCAGGACTTCAATGTTTTGCGTGTCCCATCGAAACCAGCAGGGCTACTTTAAATTAGAATCCTGCCCTGAACTAGAAATGGCTTTGCAGTGCTAAATATTAAAATATTCTGACCAGGTGGCTTGGATCTAAATGTTGCAGCTCACTGCAAGAAAGTCAGCTCAGCTGGAGGGCAGAGTCCAAGCATCAGGGCCTGGAGATTATCAGAGCCAAAGCAGGTAAAGAAGGATGTTCTGGGCTCATCCCCATTGTGATTCCTTCTCCCTGGAACTGCAGAGGATGAAAAAAACCACATTGGAGCTGCACATCTGTCCCAGCAAACACATACATCAGATCCTAACAGATGAGAATTCACCCTTGCAGCAAAGGAGGTACAACTGTGTTTTCACAGGCTCTCAGTTAAATATTCTTGTGTGAAGATCAGGGCTCCTCACAATTAAAGGCCTTCTGATGTTTTCAAACCTGAATTTAAATATTTTATCTAATAGAAAAAACAGAAAAAACCAGCACAGCTGTACAGCAGAATAGAATTCTGTTCCTCAGCTTAAAGATAGACTTCATTTTCACTCGCTCAAGGGAATTTCACCTACAGTTTGGTATCATACAGATCATAAATCACTTAAGCCTAAAATATTTTATAGGCCTGTACTTGTCCTCTAAGCAGATGATCCAGGAATGCAAATACAAAGATTTGGAAATCCATATGTAAGACTGGTGATGAAAAAGTATGTATCTCCTCACCTATTTCATTTTCCTGGGAATGTTTCACCTCAAGGGAAAACTTACCTACTCTACTTTCTCCGAGATTCCTTCCAAATAAAAGAACCAAAAAGGAGTCTTTTTGAGAAGGGGGATAACTTCAGCTGGCCTGTTTCAGATTAATGTTTTCACCTGGAATGGGAATTATATTCTTCCTGAAGAAAGACTTACCTGACATTCAGAATGAGAGCTTTCAAGTGGCCAGGAACTAAAACCCCACCGTGAAATGACTGGAATACATGGCTGGAAACAAAAAGTGCCCCCTGTTTACATAAACAGGCTTGAACTACCAGCAGGTTTTTTCAATTAATACCGTCACTTTGCCAAACACTCATGAAATTTGGCAGAAAACGTTGATTCACCAATCCCATGTGAAATCTGTCCCTGGAAAACACAATGCATAATAACAGTCATGGCAGGAAAACGCTGAAGCACACAAGGGTCTACAGGAATTTTCAGCACTGATCAATGATAGCCAGAAGAAAAGAAAGGAGAGAGAGTACAAACTGTTAAGAATATTGAGCTCAAAATGGGATTACTTTTCAGATCTGGTAAATTTAGAGTACCCTAAAGCAGAAGGAGCATGCAGAGAGACTCGGCACTGACTTAGTCTTTCTCCTTTATCCAACTGGAACAGCGTCCTGCTTGTCTATCTCAGGAGCCCTCAGATATGTTAAAGTTTGTGACCAATTACCAATCCACTCACACACCCACCCCAAAAAGCAATCACCAAATGAAATGTTTAGCAAATGAGTGCCTTCAACCAACATTTTGACAAGGAAAAGCAGTGCCAGAAGGATGAAAGGCCCAGACAAGCACAGGATGACTGCAGTACATGAAACACCACCATTATGTTCTGTTACCCAGAGCATTTTGCTCTAATGATGTTGAGAAAACAGAATTTAACAAGTGACATCCAGCAAATCCATAATCAGGGAATGCTTAAGTGACTTGGGATTTGGAAGGCAGTTACTTTAGGAATAAGTTAACTGTTTATGCAGTAGAGTTAAAAATACGTTAAGAAGAGGGTGTAGAATGACTTGCTAGATGTCTTCAATAATATTTCAGCAGGTACCACACAAATAGTTTTGTTAGTATTGGCAAAACTAAATAAACCCTGAGGAGAAGTATGATTGGAAAAAGCAAACCTTGTGGTGTAAAATAAACATGCACGTCAAAATCAAGTACCAAGCTCACTCAGATTCCTGACAGGAGTCTAGAGCAATGAATTGGCAGCCTCACTGTTTATACTGCTCTAACTCTTCTGTGACTTTAAAGGAAATTTCCTTTTTAGCTAATGCTGAGGCCTTGAGGCAGGAAATTCTTCATGTAGAAAACGTGGCAGCTCATCCATTGTTTATCTCACCCCATCCTCTATTCCAGCATCAAGGTGATAAAAGATGATTCGCCAAAGCAAGAGTTTGTGGTGATTTTTTTGTGGTTGATTTGGAATCTAAAAGCACAAACGCAAGAAAAGACTTTGAGCACAAAGTCCAGAATTCTAATTTTAAATTGTCCCAGAGATAAGAATAAATTAATGCTCTGTGAGATGAAGCTGTGGATTTATATGCCAGCCTGAAGAAGCTAATCCACACCAAACCAGCAGGAATGACTGTGGAGAGGAGGAAATAACACATTCTTGCTATCAGCCTTAACACAAACTTACAATTTTTGGGCCTTGTCCTGATCCAGATTTTCAAAAATCTCCTTCTGAGATGTTCACTTCATGTTATTCAGCTACTAATCACAGGCTTTGAAGGATTTTGAGATGCTGGAGGGTTTCCCTTAAAAATTAGTTCAAATTCAAAGGATTTTACAATATTTTCTTGGATCCCTGAAGGAAAAGGAGTTGTAGATGCAGAAATAAAATAGACAATTGTAAAAGGTTACATGAATGAGGACTATGTGAAGAGCAGAATGTTTCCACTGCCTTCAGTAGAACTAGATTTAGAAAAATCAGAGAAAGAGGGAAAAATGAAAAATCCCAAAATCAGGCAAGCTGCCTTCTCGCCTCCTGCAGTGCAGGCAGGCAAAACCCAGTGTGACAAATAGCATCCTTCCTAACACAGGATTATTATTATGTCTGGTAGGGTACTCACTCTCTCTTCTAAATCATACCAGTAATGCCAGTGGGAAATATTGATTAAACTACATTTACTGAGACTTACTTGGATGTCAATAGTATTGAAAGGAAATTTTTAAAAAAAAAGTATATCCATGTAGCATTTTATGGTTGTGAGGGATTTTTCTGATTTAAAATTACATAGAGCTGTGGTAGGGTTTGCATCCAGGATGTGGTTTAGATGTGTCTAGAAATCTAAATTAAAAAGGCAACACAAGAGCACCCAGTGAAAATTGGGCACATTAAAAGTACTAGAAGTTCAACAGAATGAATTTTCCCTCGTTAGTGTTATTGACTTCTCCTACCAATAAAATCTGCCTGCGTTGCATGAATATGATTTACATTCAGAAAGTTCTGATTAGATGTGTATCTCATGTTCTTCACTAAGTTACAATTTCTCTAAAATATTTCATGGCTGCTGTGAAGAGATTCATCGTGGATATTGGACAACAGTGGAAATTGCTGCATAAAGATTACATTAATCGTGAAATCATCAGGCATTAATTCTACCAGCCACTCAAGAGGCCAATATTTCTCCTTTGTGATTAGGGAAGGACAGTGAAGGTTGCCAAGCTTATCAGAAAGTCAAAAAACAAACTGGGACTAGAATTGGAGGACTGTGACACCACCCAGTCAGCTGGAAATTTCCACGGGACTCAGTAATGACAGTTATATAAAAATCTGCATGTCCCAGAGTCCTGACAAAAAAAGAGAGCAGTAAACACTCCATCTGGCCTCACTGCATCATCTACATAAGGACTGATGAAGTTTCTCAATGGTGCCTAATTTTGATTGGGGTTTTTTTAATTTTTGTCCCCCCACATTGAAATACTAGAGAATTCCAGCATAAATCAACGTATTCTTTAAGTGTATCGACACAAGAAAGCTTTCCCAGCAAATGCAGAAGGCTCATTTCTCAAAGGAGGAATTAACTGTTTACCATTTTGCCTTTCCATTGTTGGTTGTTTGGTTTTTTATATATAAAAACATTGTGAGAGAGGAGAAGACACTCTTAAACTACAGACATTCAGTCTTTCCTGGCTTCTTGGTGTCTTTAAATGAAGTCCTGATACGAGCTCAGTAGAAGTTTCAGTATTGAGTGAAATAACTGCAGTTTATATGCAGCATAATGCCAAAGACTCATCTGGAAGACAGAACAATTTTTTTTCACTCAAAACCCTCTTTTTGAGCCACATGGGTAATGCTCCAAGTGTTATGTTAAGCAACCATTATTCTAAGAGAGCCAGCATTAAGGATCCCGAGCTTAAACTGTCACTTCATGAGGCAGATTTATGGCTTATGACAGTAATTGCTCACACCAAAGGAGCGAGCTGGTGCTCCATCCAAGCACAAAGAGATATTGCCATTACATGAGGGTAGGGAGCTGATAACGCCTGGGTTTTACAACTAGAAAATTACCTTTTATTTAAATTTTTTTTTAAATTGCACACTGTACACAAACAGGCACTTGTTTGTGTAAATAAACATAAATGCTGGTGGTTTCGTTCAGCTTTGTTTTTTCTAAAGTATCTTGAAGCATGGCACACTTGTTCCTCTGTGTTTGACTTCATGTTGCTTTAAATGAACTGGTTAAATCTTAATTTATTTTGCGTTGCCTGAGTATATGTGCTCATTACAAGCGCTAAAAAGGAAAAGTGAATGTAAAAGCAAGACAAGGTAAAACATCTGTGAGAAGGAACATAAATCTTGTGTCTGTAAATTGCTGTGTTGGGGGTCTTTGGAAAAGGCAAAGACCAACTCTTTGCACCCAGAAAGTCAATTTTGAAATATTAATATGGACTATTAAACAAGCAAAAATAGAAAGGCTTCCTGATTGTGAGGCTACATATTAACAAAAATATATAAAACTGAGTCCCATCTTCATCTCTCTCTCCATTTTAGGTTTAAGGATCTTTTCCTAACATTGCAATACGCCCTCCCTCAGCCAACGGAATAAGCAAAAAAATAAAACAGCTTTATAAAGTCTACTGTCTGCTGTGTTTTTCCAGGTTCTGCTCTGCCAGTAAATCCAAGCATGATCTGAATGGTAACAGCAAGTTTATGGACAATGAATAATAGCATGACATAGCTAATTAATGCTATTTCAGTCCAGACTGTTTAAACAATCAAGCCTAATTGTGCTAAGCAATGTGATGGGTTTATACGGACAGCAGTGAATGAGCAAATCCAATGGAGATTTAAAGCTAAATCCAGACTAATTTATGCTTTATGGGTATAACAAACTCAAGCCAGTACCTTCATTACTTACATCTCTTGTTGGTTCTGCTTTCTTTCCTAAAAAAACCCCAGAAACACCACACACACAAAAAGAAACAAACACAAAAACCCCACAAAATCCCCCACCAAACATACCCACTATGCCTTGTTTGGAGATATTTTCTGTCACTGATTTAAAAACAAAAAAGTAAATGCATGCTTTTTGTTGCAATGCATGTAACAAAAAAGTAAAAGCAAACAAGTTGATTGTACAGAGCAGCTCAGCTGCTGATGGTGCAAAGATATTTCCTGGATATTTATGCCTCTTTTAGGTGGAAATCTTGAACCTAGGTAGGTTCTTCCTAATCACCTTGTGGCTAATCTTGATATGGTGGAGTAAATAAACCCCTGTATTCTGGTTAGCCTCTGACATGATCAGAGTCCTGGGCGTGTTTTAAATAAAGGGAAATCAAAATAATCAAAACTGATCACCTGAAATCAGTCCAGTTTCATTTTGTTTACATCAAAGCAAAGAGCCAACCCTCCTGTACTCCAAAATTTCCTTGGTAGTGAAGAAAGGTGTGAAAAGAGGGAAAAATGGAGCAAAGATGCAGCTGAAAGGTACAGAGCAGCCCAAAGTTCTGTTGATCTCATACCCTCTGTGAATTCCTAATTTTGTCTTTCCTCCCTGCCAAATAATCCAAGCTCCATCACGACAGCAGCAAGTCATGAGTGTTCATCTTCCACCACCAACATCTAATTTGTTCCAATTTGGCTTTGAAATCACTTAAAGATGGGTGATGGTCCCAGCCCAACTCTCTGCACAGTGACAAGACATTGGGACTCTCACCTGGCACTGGTTCATGTTCTTGCCAGGCAGAGCCCATCTTCTCCATCAAAAGTCAAGGGAAGTGTTGGATAACCAAAAATATGGAGGCCAACGAAAGTAATAGCTAACTTTACATTAGGAAAGGAATTGTTGCTGAGTAACCTAAATTTCAGATCTGAAATAGACATTTCTATGTAATTTTATACCATATGTCAATCTGAAGCATTACTATTAACAGATAAACCATTAGAGTACACAAAACTCCTAAAAAAGCCTTTTTTTGCCTTAAAAGATTTATTCAATATCTCAAAAGACTTATTACCTTTCTCCACCTTACTTTCTTTTTAGTCAGTCAGTTTAAGCACAAATCATGTTAAATGTACATTTAATCTTCATTATATCAAGATAAAGCTGGTAGTAATTGTCCTTGCAATCAAACCACATAATAAAGCTCTGCAGGATTTCTCTTCTACAATACTCGGGTTGGGCAGTAATTTATGTCACTTTTGGTACTTGGGTTCTTCTCCATAATGAGATTTTTAAGTGTCCTACCTGACATTTACATTCCTGATGAGATTTCCACACCTCTGCTGGGGTCCATAAAGACCAATATTAATAGCTCAAGCTGTTTTACTGGATTAAAAAAGTTCAAATTTACTTTTATATTATGGCCAAGCATAACAGCACTTTCCAGTTCAAATACACTAAACACACATTACTATAAAGTGCTTCAGAATTAAACACATTTAACTTGCCCACAGTAGAAAACCACCCTTACATTTGTTGACTGTTCTAGCAGTTTTTCCTTCAAGAACAGCAAAAATCTTCTCACCCCAGGTATTCCTGGCCTTTCTCTTTATCCCACTTGGTTTTCAGTCTCTTCTATTTGTTGCTCTAAACTCCAGAGGTGGAAGATGTAAGAATTACCCCTGCTGGTACTTCGGAAACAAGGATGGGTTTTATTTTTCAGGAAGCAGGGAAGGAAAACCCGGGCTGGCTGTTATATCTGGAGCAGGAGAGCTGAGAGATATCCACACTCCTGAGTGTTGGGGTGACATTAGAGGTGGATCAAAAACTATTTGGAAGGGAAAAAGGTGAGGCAGTCCTAAGCTGGGTCTGCCTCTTCTACTGCCTTTTAACATACCAGAAACTCCCCTACTGTTTCAAGAAGTCTGTGAAGAAGATACTGCTTTAGCTGTTCAGCCAGAAAGGGAAAATGCTCTGTGTGTTTGCTGCCTGAGAGGGTTTTGTTTGCTTGTTTTGAAGAGACTGAAAAGGTGTGATTACTCTTCTGGTTATCTGACAGGTGACTGAGCCAAAGCACAGAGCACTATCTGCAGTGCTTGGTCACTTAATAGCATGGAGGGGCTTGAAAATCTTGATTTGATTACACTGTAGTGCTGATTTAGTCACTAACAGGTGGTTTCAAAGCTCAGGAGATCAGACTACCCTAATTAACTGACTTTTCAATCATCATGCAAGATGATTTTAACACCCTGCTTCTTAACTATCACGAAAAATATATTTAAGTTACCTTGCATTTACTGCAGGATAAAATACTGAACAGTGAGTGTAACTCTAAAGAAAACACTGAAATATTACCAAGCAAGGCCACAATTCCTGTCCACAAGTTGTATAACTGAGGAAAATTTTCTTATAGTGGACTCCAAAACCAGCTTAAACAGACAGATATACCGGTTGGGCAGCCTTGCATTTGTAGGCACACAAAATATTTTTACCTGCCGATATCACTTGTGAGTACCTTCTGACACAGCTAAAAAATAAATACACATTAGCAGAGTAATCATCACCCCGTGTTATAATTTCTCACCTCTAAGAAATTAATGTGCATAATTTGTTTCTGTTTACATGCAGTGGTGTAATGGCACAACAGCTTAAGCAAATGTAGCATATTTTCTGAGTGCCAGCCAGCGGCTGGGTGCTTTCTGCAATATTAAGCATCAATCCTTCTCCAGGATAAAAAGCAACAAATATTTTTTTTCTCGTGGTAGAATTGATTTTTGCAAATGGAGCCTGGTTCAAGTGGTGTAATCATCTTTCCTCCTTTTTGCAGTTGCTCAATGCACAGCCTCATCCATTCAGTCACAATCAATTGGGTGATAAAGTATTTCCCTCATCAGTGAAAAAGGAGAGCTTGTACCTTGTGTACTCAATATCAATCATTTGTTTAATTGGCTAATAAGAGATTATTCCTCCTACAAAAGCAAGCTGCAGGAACTCCTTTTCCTTTAAGAATTATGACAGGTCTGCTCCAGTGATTTGAGTTCCCAGATTTCTATAGTATAAAATTTTTGAATGCTTACCCCTAAATTTAATTGTACAGCTCTATATCAAAATGTCTCTGTACGAGACCTTGCTGAGGAAATTAAACACACAAGACAAACTTTCCTGATGCAGGCAGAGAATATTCATTTCTGTAACTTACAGGAAGATTAAAAAATTAGAAAATTCCCAACCTAATTTACTTTAAGAGGAATCTCTTTTTCTAGAATACTTTTTTTCTGTCCCTCTAAATTATGGTAAATATCTTGTTTATGCACAGATTTTGAAGAAAGCATTTCTCATATATAGGATGATGGGATGGTTTGGTTCAGGGGTTTTTCAGCAGGTTTTGTAAACAATTATTTATTATTTGAGGCTGAAATGTTAAATAATATTGAAATAGAGAGTTATGGGTGTATCTGACCCTCAATTTTTAAGCATTTGCTACTTCTTTGCAAAATGTGTCTCACGTTACTGCTTCATTTCCCCCTTTCTCATTTCTTGAGAGATTTCAAGACTATTTTAGAGCTTGGGGTATGACAAATGGTACTTGTGAGAATGAGCTTCCTGCCCAAGCTCATGGGATATCACCCACAATAACTCCTAATTACTAAAAATTTTTTTAATTAGCTACCAATTTATTTTTGAGAGGACACTGTGCAGGAGGTGATCTGTTTGCATGGCTGAAGCAGGTATGGAAACAACTAATCTTGGCTAAAAATAGCTGTTATTGTCTTGTAAGTGCTGATTCCTCTGTGCACACTAAACATGGATCTGAATTGGAGCTGCTTTGATGCCGACACATATGCACAGTCAGCTACGTCTCATTGATTTTCTGGGAGGTGGGTGGAATGTACATCAGTTTTCCTACAGCCATCCCCAAAACAATTGATCCAGGCCCCATTTTTCACCAGATCACTGAGTGTTAATTCAATTTGATGGGCACAGCAGGCAATAATACATCCTACAAGGAACTTACTTTCGCTGGCGTACAAAGTACGTCCTTTTCATCCAGACAGGTTTTTGATGCAGATCAAATGAATTTTCATCTCAAACCTTTCCTGGCTGTCTTTCAGTAAATCAGCATGGTTTTCCTTTTGCTTCTTCTGTAGTTTTTCCATGAGAATCTAGAAAATAGAACAACACAACTGCCAGCACCACAGGCAGACCTCCTTTTACACATACTCACAATTTCTGTACTGAAAAAGCTCTGGATTCATTAATTCTAGATAAAAGCCTAAAAAGTCTTTAGTCTTTGCTAAAGTAATATATTTAGCAAAGCACAAGATTAAAAAAAATAAAAGTAATAAAAAAGCATTGTCTTCTACAGCATTGAAAATGCAGTACAGGAGCTGCTCAAAGAGGGAATAAACTGGATTTGTCCCACTTTAGCTCAGCCTGAGGAAGTAAAAAGGGGAAATAGCAATTAAATATGGAAGTAGTGGTTGACCATGTAAATTGATGGAAGTTTTTCTCTGGGCATTATTAAATTGGCAATAAAAAAGTGGACCCTACTAAGAAAAAAAAAATTCCATAAATAGAATATGGAGATCCAAAGAAGAAGAACAAAAATGTAATTCTTTGCCAGCTATTATCTTGATTTATTTCTGTTTTTAGAAGAACTTCTGGGGAACAAAAAGAATAGATAGGAAATAGAACAAACTGTCATCTTTGGGAGACCACGTGCTAAATTAAGTGAAGTTACCTTGACTAAATGGAAAAATCAACTTCATATTGGTCTAGGGATATGACCTTTGGAGTCTTAATGAGAACTAGTAAAAAAACAAAGTATTTCCAGATAAATTCTTGCTGCTATAATCTGAGGGAAGGGAAGCTAAAAGAGTACAGGGGGGATTTTGCAAGTGATCAAATGCACATACAATTAATAGCTCATCAGGGGTTGTTAAGGATGTGATTAAAGGACAGCCAATTTACTAAAGACTTAAGAGGTTAATGGTGAAGAAAAAATAAAGTGACAATATCCTCCCTTCCTCCCTTCTCTCCTTTGATTGTGATAAATGTATGCTTTCCACACATCCATGAGCACAAGATTGCAGATTTTCCCTGGGAATTTAAATAAGCACACTACCTGAGAAGACGTGCAAAAATTCAGTTGGGGAAAAAAAAAAAACCAAGACGGGGATGGTGGTGGTGTAATGCAGTGGCTGAAGGAGAAGTTTAAAGTTTTTACAAACCCCAAAGCATTGTAAAAGAGTAAATTAATAATATCTATACACGTTGTGATGTTGTTGAAGGCTGATGAACGCTCAGTGAGAGATAAAAATTCACTTTGCCCAAATGTGGGCAAGGTTAGCCATGCTCTGTCTGTGGCATTCCCTACTCCATACACTTGAGAAAGCGTGAGTTCGGGTGCATTTTAAGAGGATTTTTGCTCAGTAGAATAATTTTAATGCCTTTTAGGCCATCGTGAGATCAATGACCTTTTCCAAAGGGCAAAAATCAAAGCAGAGCCTTTCTGATAGTGAATTCTCCATCTCGCATTCTTCAAATCATATCAGAAAGTCCTCATTCCACCTCCAGACCACCCAGATTTACCTGAGCCATGTTGAGACACTGTCTGTAGTCCCAATTCCATTCTTTATTTATTTTAAACATAAATTACTGAACCTTAATTCAACTCACACTCTGAATGTGGAGGGAAGGAATAGGAAGGAAGAATGCAATTTATTACAAATAGGATCATGAGATCTTTGTAAATATTGAGGTTTATTAGATGATTATTCCACAGAATACAGATCCCTAAAGGTAAGAGGCTGCAGAGTCAGAGCTTTACCTAAGGAAGGTTCAGAACAGCCCTGAAGTTGTTTCTTCATCCCCTTCTCTCTTTCCTTCTCCAGCAATGCAATGAAGTTTTTGGACCACAAGGCTGATATGGATTTGAGACATCTCCCTTGAAAAACTGCTGCTTTTAGGAACTTTTAGGACATTTGAGCCCTCCAAGGTAAACCACAGAGACTGAATTTCATGGCTGTCTAATCTAGAAGTAACTATGGGAAAAAAATCCTGGTTTGCTTCTGCTTTTCTAGCTGAAAGCCAAGGCAAAGACAAGTTGTAATGCAAAAAGGACTTGCAAATCCTTTAATTGGCTTTGTAAGGCCACACCAAAATCTGTTGTCATAGTAGTGAGATAAATTTGTAACACACATCTCTTCTAAACACTGCTAATCTCAGTAACTTCAGGACAGAAGCAGAGATCAAGCAAATCAGCTCAGCTGCATCAGAAAGCACCATTTCTGCACATGAATTTCTCTCAGCTGTGAGAAAACTTGAATATTCTTCCATTTATAAAGCTACAAAGGCAAATTTGATAAACACAGTGAAGGGAATATCAAGATTTTATAGTGAGATTTCTCACTCCTTATCCCTTGAAGGACAGAGGAGTGGAGGGAAGATGTAAGATTTTGTTTCTCGTTACCTTACTCTGCTTTGATTGGTAAAAAATTAACTCATTTCCCCAAGTCTAGCCTGTTTTGCCCATGATGGCAGCTGGTGAGTGATCTCTCATGGTCCTTACATGGGATCCACAAGCCTTTTGTGATATTTTCTCCCGCTGTCCAGCTGAGGAGGGAAGTGATAGCGTGGCTTTGGTGGGCACTTGGTTCTCAGACAGGGCAAACTCACCAAAGACACCTATTTATTAGATTTAACCCTGATAAAACTCAAATAAATCACAGCCCTGGGACGAACTGGGTTCAGCTTGGGGGGACATTCAGCCTTTGGAGCTAATTGCAGTGATGAAAAAGATCTTTCTGAGAACAGATGCAGCCCTCTCTCTGAAGTATGGCCAAGTGTTACTCCTATCACTTCTCGGGCACTTAAGGGAAAATATTACCAATAGTGAGCTGACCTGAGGTCTAATCCTGCATGGTTCTGACTCCATAATGTCCCTATGATGATTACTGGGGAGTTAATTCTCAGCTGTCCTATTAAAACCCCATAAGCCACCTAAGAGGGTCAGAGAGCATCTGGGGTTCTCCTTTAATTGCTATCATAAAATCAGAAGCTGAGTTTACAAAGGATGGTCACCATGAAAAGAGGCTCTCTGGATACAATTTAACAAATTTCGTTCCATGTCCTGAGGGTAGTCCCACCACAAGGAGATAAAGAAGCAATTGGGTTTTGTATGAAGGTCAGGAATATCCAGAGAAGAGCCAAAGAAATTAATCTGATGGCAACAGCATTAAAATATATGAGTTTATTTCCACACAACAATAAACTCAGCTCAGGTGATCCTAACTTTATATTTCATGAGTTCATTGGTCTCAAAAAATGAGACAACTCAGTCTTCAAAACATTTTTTTCTTAAATACAAGCTTGGGATTTTTACAGAAGTTTTTTACCTGGAAACACTTTGAATATTTATTTCAATGTATTAATGACCAAGATCTGTCGTAAACAGAGATTAAGTTATTTTTCTATGCAAACTGAAATTCTATTTGCATTTAGTGAATGAAATATTCACTTCTATTGAATGAAATATTCACTTATTTTGTGTTCTATGGATAGTTATTTAGCTGATGTTACTTTCCCAAGCAGACCATGTTAATTTGTACAGTTTAGAAGCTTTTTAGAGTACTTCTTCACCAAATACTGTATTAGAACAATTTTATTAAAAAATAAAAAATGGAGGAGAAAAATATATTGAAGATGGTCTGTTGTTAAGAAAAATGCCAGACCACTAATTTTGATTAATTTGGATTATTTTAACATAAGACAAACTTTCTTATTGAAGTGTCATTCCTACATTTATCCATATCATTCTGAGAAGTTTGAGGGCTGCTGCATAGTAAAACTCATGTATCCTCGATTTAAAAATACACAATATTTTAATATACCTTAGCATTCAAATTAAAACAAACAAAAAAAAACCACAAAAAACCAACCCCAAAAACAACCCCCAAACCAGACAGACCAAAAAAAAAAAAAAACCACAAACCTCAAAAGCCAGAGTTATTAATTGTATCTGTCAGAAACAATGTATCTTCCTCAGAAGAATAAATTTGCAGTCTCTCACTCATAACTATGTGGGCTTATAATAGAGCAGCTGCCCCAGAGCAATAGATGGCAGAATGACAATGAGGTCTCACAAAGCCACAGCCCTTTTTAGCAGCATTCTACTGGGAGAAAACAAATAAAAGACCCAATCTTGCGTTATCTACTCGGTGCAGTCACAAAGTCTAAGGAATTTCAAGCAAAGTTATTCCAGAAAGGTGGGGAACATTTCGCTTATGTGAAGCTCAGTGCCTGAAATTCAAGTTATAAAGCATTATAATCTCTATAGATTAATACAAAACCAGCATATGGAGTTGAAAGAATGATTTAAATCTACCCACAGTGTTGCTTTACATCACTGACATTTCGTTCTCCCATGCACAAAATCTCTTTCTGCCAGAACATTTTGGTTTTCAATTCAGGTCTTTTCCGTCTGAGCAACAGAAGCTAACCTGACATCGTGTCTCATCTGAAAGATTTGTTGTGGAAGTTTATTTAATTTATGCCTGTAAAAACAGTCACCTGGTACAATATTTTGTTGTGTTATCATTAATATTTCTTTACTTTGTTGTAGAAGACATTTTCTACAGCGTGGACACTGAACTGGCAGCATAAGATTTCTTTTAAAAAAAGAAATAGTCAGAGACCAACCACCACCACAAGTTGCTATGGGACTTGAAAAGATTTTTCTGACATCAAATTGTTAGTGTTCAGTTCATGATAGCATTTCCTCCAAATATTTAATATATTCAAAGGATTTTCTTCAAAAAAAACCTACACTGCAGGACCATTGATTTATTTTTTTTATTCCTATCAATCACAGGTAAAATAATTGTACAGCTTCTTCCAGAGTATAACATTTATATTTGCATTATGCTGGTTATCATCCTCTCAAATCTGTGCTATGGAAATATCAAGGTACAATTATGAGAGTTATCTTTATGCTATAACCCAGACATGCACTTAAGCAGATGTTCAATTTCATGCTTATTAGTAGTCTCATTGAAGCAATGATACTGAATTCTATTATCTGTCTACTTTGCTCTTTTACTCCTTTTACTTCCTTCTGTCTTTTAGTATCCAGGGCAAAAATGAGCATAATTCCTACATGTGTCTTCCAAGAGATGCCTTTAGCTATCCATGCTGTAAATTTAAGCACGGCTTTCTTCAATAGACTGTAACTTATTATATTTAGTATAAACTGATGCCTTTTGTGCAGCATTCTGCTCAGTATTCTGTGCAAAATGATACAATATCAGGCTAAAATTCACATTTTTACGCATTATTTTAGCTGCTGAATGCCTGCAACACCAAAGGTTTTATCCCAAAATCCATGTGTGTCATCCTGCTCTTGCATAGGTGGACCCAACCACCGCTCCAGGTGTAAACAGAATTTATTTCCCATGTCAGAAGTTAATTCCCCGTTGATACAGGAATGTATTCCTGCTTTTTTCAGCTCATCTCTCAGAGAAGAAATGCTGCATTGTTCCAAGCCAGCAGCACCCACGGATACCCTCCAAATGGCTCCACAGAGAGCCCAAGCTTCCTGCAGGAGCATCTGGATTGCTGCTGAAAGGCCATCTGTGTTTCACCGGGAACAGGATTATAAAACTATTTGCCAGATAGAACCTTAGGAGATTTTTTTTCCTCCAGCCCCCAAAAGTAAGCTCCAACTCTTAAGAGCAGTATCTGGAAAATGGGCCTGTAATAATGACACCTGGAATTCAGGCGTTTCTCAGTATTTAAACAAGTGTTCATGAACAAACTTTGGTGTACTCTTCTTCGAATTTTAATTTTTTTGTCCATTCCTTCTTTCTCTCCCCTCACTTGCATATGGAAACCACATCTTAAACTCGCAGGCTTTTTCTGTGCCACTTTCTCCATTATTTAATAAAAAAATAGATCAGTCCCTAATTATTTGGATCCACTAAACAGTTTCTGAAAGGAATGAGGCCTTTACAGTTGTGTTTAAATAATTGGAGCATGCCAGCACATGCCATTGCAGGAGATGTTCCTCTCAGCAGATTTGGTATTTAAATATGTGATTGGGCTTGTTATATTGGGAAGAATGACAGAGACTTAAGAAAGAGCCAGGACAAAATATTGGCTGACATCTGGAATAAACAGAGTATCTCAGAAGATGGGCTGATCATACAGGATCAGATTATAATGGGCTACACATCCACCTAAAAACAGAGTACAAAGAAGCATTTTCTTTCCTTAGAGTCCACACTTGAGGGCTGAGTGAGGAAGGGGAGGAGAGGGGAAAGAAATTGTAACTCCTTTTTTGACAGTATCTTGTTTTGGCAACAAAAAATATTGTATGAAGTTAAAAAGAGAAAAAATAAAAAGAAAGTGAAAACCATTTTTTTTTTTTCTGAGAAGGAGGCAGTGACCTAGAAGAGACAAATCACACCTGCAGTTCAGAACACTGCTGAAAAGCACACACAGTTATGTCAAATAGAATTATAAACAATTAAAATGAGGTCCAGAAAAAATTAAAAGAAAAAAAAATTTAAAAAGCTCATTCTTGCTTAAGCCTGACTTTCCGACTAGTTTATTCATTGGTAATAAAATGAATAAAATAATCCATTTAGATTAAGGACACTTTGATAATGGTGGTGTCATTGTGGTAGACCTGGAATAAATTGTGTCAGAGCCAGGTTTGGATACGGACAGGTTGTGGCAGCGAGGAACAGAACCAGGTTCTGCCTCACAAAAGGAAATGTACAGCTCCCCCAGATGCATACCCACAAAGGCAGAGCTCAGCTGGGAAATATTCTGCCAGAAAGAAGTGTGAAGAGATGACATCTTGTCTTGATAAGTAGATGAGCACTTCCTCTGAGGGTTTATAGAATAACCCTGAATGAAGCTATTGCAAATTAGTTCCTCCTAAATAGAAAAAGGATTGGATTTAGGCTTTGTTGGCCTTGTCTTGAAAAGAGAAGACTAAAAATTAACCAAGCTCTGAATTCAGCTGAATCCAAGCTGAAGCAGTTGAGGTACGTGAATCTCCGGGAGGATTTGGTTCTCTTTAGGGAAAGATGCCGCAATTATGAGGAATTTGTAAAGTGAGGGAGGACTGGGAAAAGATGGGAAAGATGGGAAAGATTGCAAATCTTGAGAAGAATACTATGAACAAACTGAGACCCCTCACAGAATGGAAGAAGATAGTTCCACAGAGAGACAAAGCTGCCTTGGACATCAAGACATGTAACAATAAAGCAAGAAGAGCCATCATCAGTGCCGGACTCTATGAAGTAGAGTATCAAGAGGAAACAGAGCTACAGAGATACAAACTGGTAACAGCATTGCTTGATGTGAGCCAGAGGGACTGGAAAATATCCAGTCCAGAAGATTGGAACAAGCTGCATATGAAGTTGTATGTACAGTAGCAAGGATGTTTAAGTAATCTATCACAATGCATGGAGTGGCCTGCAATTAGAAATCTGCAAATGCAGTAACTTTGGAAAGGAAATGCTTTGATGACTGAAGTTTTAATAACACATAAAACTCTGGCTCAGGCCCTAAAGGAGAAAGGGTAGAGTACAACCAAATTTAAAAGAAAGAGTTTGATCCTGACTGACCTTCTGTATTTTCTTTCATAGCATACCTGGCTTCCTAGAAGGAACAGAGAACAAAGGGACCCTCTATTGGGATTTAGCAAAGCATCTTGACTTATTGGCACATCAAAGTTACTGGTTGGGCTGAAATTTAAGAGAACAAGAGGAGGATTGTGCCCCCCATAACGTTAAAGGGAAGAGCTACTGGCTGGAGGAAGCTGAGTGCCGCAGCTCCTCACGGAGCAATCTGGGGACAAATTTTGCTGAGATCATTAATAACACGTTGACCAGGGGCATGCCAGCATCCCCACATTTGGAAATGCTATCTACCAGGGGCCTGCAGGAAGCACTGCATGGTCTTAAGGAAGAGAATAAAAGAAACTGCATAAAACAAAGTGAAGGCTTGTGCCTTTGGGGACCAACAAATTTGGCCATCAGCACAAAACAATGAAGACAAGGCTGTGCATGCTCCTCAATCACATGACATTGTGAACCACGAGCGTGACATGTCTGAGGAGGAATTGAAAGCAATCCTAGGATCCAGTGAGAGATAAATCACGGCCAGCCATGCACAGGGAGGGCAAAGGCTGAAGGAAAAGGCTACGGCAATTTTTATGTGAAGAGGTGAAACGAGCTGGTTCGCTCAGCTTTGTGAAAAGCTGACAGGGAATGGGACTGCTTTCTCTAAGTATAATAAGAGCAAAGTAAGGAGCATAAAAGCCAGGGTGTAAAAGGACAAAGCCAACACAAGAACAAAGGATACCATGAGCATAATCAAAACAGAAATTAAAAGATGGTATATAACCACTAGGTAATGAGGTTTGAACAGCTTTCCAAGGAAGCAAATTAGATCTGTTTCTAAGGCATCCTTTCTGAATGCAATTAAAAAATAAATTGATGTTTACTAGATTTTAATCTGCTTCCTCAGGCCTTTTTTTTTTTTCTTGGTGAGGCAAAAATAGGATACGGACTGTAATTGATTTAATTTCTGCTGTTTCCCTGTTTGTTTAGGGAAAGTCTGATTATTTCAGCATTGGGAAAGCTTTGAATATTTTGGGGTTTTATCTTAACCTCACTCACATATATTTTGGATGAAATGTTTTGATTGTATCTCCATCAGTTCTTCATCAGAAATCGAGCATAGATAGTACAAATTGCATTTGTACAGCTTGAAGTATTTCTAATGGGTGCCATGGAGAGGTTACAAGGAATTTCAGCACTCCAGAACGATGCAAAAATAAATCCAGAATGATAAAAAAGTAAAATCTTACAGCCCTACTACACCCATGGTTCATTCCTTCAGATCCCAAGGCCTCGTATTCCACCCAATCCCTGTCTCTGCAAATATCTGAATGCCAGATTTGCCAGCTCTCTGGTTTTTTCTGTTCTTATTTGAAAACCATTTGAAATATTTTTTTCTGTTTCAATAGAGTCAACTGGTACAGAACTAGTAATTACCTAGTACCAAAATGAGAAACACTGACTTTCATGTGCATATTTTGAAATTAATTTTTAAAACAACCATCGGTCATGTGGAGCACGCTTCTACAGAGTGTGAAGGAAATAACATCAAGGGTTGTTGGTCACTTTGAAATCTATGTACTGTCTAATTTCTTTTGCCGTTCCTGGTCAATATCAATTTAATCTTTGAGACAGAGAATCCAGAGCAACATTTTAAAAATGCAGACCAATTCTGCCTTGCATGATTTGCTGATGCTGTATGGAGACCACAATGGAAGGCCTCAGGTTGGGGGAATCTGAATTAATTGTTTTCTGCAGATTGTTAGGCCTAATCTGTTTCATCCAGTGCATTCAGCATGCACAGAGCACGTATGAAGTTTTCAGGAAGCCTTTCATATTCAAATCAGGTAAACATCAAGCCATATACATTCATGAATACAGCAGTAATTACCATGCTCTGAGGACACGTTCAAATGACATTATCACTTGTCAGCAGGATACCACTGGCTGCTGTCATTGACAAGTCACATTTAGCATCAATGTTAAATAGTCTGCTTATTAATTTGTTAATGACCCAAAAAAAATCAATGATTTAAAGCACTTTAGGATATAGGATGATGCCTTATAGGTTTGATGGGTAGGCATGAAAGCAGAGTGTATACAATAAAATATAAATTCAAAATAAGGGGTCACTTAATGGGAATAGATTGAACCCACAGTAGGAAAGTGAGATGATGATGATCATAAAAACAGAAAAAAAAAATGACATAGCACTAGTTGATCAACAATATTAGAAGGGAAGTTCAGCACAGTCAAGGCTATTCCTTTACTAATGTAAGATTTCCATTAGACAAGAAAATATCTTACAGAACCCTAAATAGTTACTTCATTATTTTATCATTCAAAACTTGTTAGAGGTGGCTGGCCTCCCTCTTTCAGTGGTAGAAACATCTAGAAAAACAGTACTGATAACGAAGAAAAGAGTTTAACGGAACAAATCTCATGACAGCATTCTGTAAGGTGTTTGGGGTCTTCTCCCCATTTAATAATAATAAAAAATTGGTTTGCTCTTCTCCACAGCAATAAAGGCCTAGCAATCTTTGAATCCACTGATTTTAAATGCCTTCTATTTTTAGTAAATACTACCAGAAATGAAAACAGCATTTCCAATATGCCTTGGCTACTTTGCACACTCAATTTTGCCTCAGACAAATGTGACAGTAAGTTTTTCACCCGTATTTTGCCCTGACTCTGTCTGCCTCAATAAACACACACTAAATATGCTCTAATATGCTGAACCAAACACTGTAATTATTTTTCTTTTCAAATTCTCCACCTTTCAAGAATTTCTTCATAATTTTCTCTTAAATATTGGGGTTTTTTTTCCTTACAGGACTTTGAATAGCACAGAACACTTCAGCTCATAGAGAGATAATTGCTGATTTTTGAATCCTGGAACAGACAAGTTCTATCTGAGCTGCTGCAGGAATAGCAAGAGAAAAAAAAAAAGATGTTTGCAGAACTTCCTCTTCGCTTTTCAAAACAGTGTGAAACTGGAAATTTGAAAAAGTCAACAAAAAAATCATTTTCTCACTCATGCAACACAGAGACCTTCCAGGTATGGGTAGAATTAAGAACATCTAGAGTAGGTCTAGGGAACAATTTAACATCATTCCAAATATATGCTGGGAAAAAAAGGATGTTACAGCTTCTAGTGTCAATAATCTATCTGTGGGAGGGGGAATTTGTCTTCTGCAGTATTTGATGTGGCTATCACGGGGACAGGTTTAACTTGATCTAAAGGATGGAACTACTCATGACTAGTGGTAGTCTTTCCAGTGAGTAAATCCTAAGTGCTTGTCACTCAAAACTAACGCATGGTTTTTGTATTCATGGCCTGTTCCTTTAGAAGTGTCTGCTGTGTGCATTTGTAGCAAGACAGATGACAAAAAAAAAAGAAAAGAAGGAAGCAAATATCATGGATGTAAGATTCCCCACATTTGTTTATTTTGGTTGACATTCAGGTTTTCCAAAGAGAACAACCTGGAAACCTCAGCAATATTTTGCAAGGTTTTGACCAAGGTAGTGTTTAAACTTCGGTCTACAACAAAAATCAGAATTTGTGTATCGAGCCAGTTTCTTCCTGTTTTCAGCTACCTCCAGAAAGAAAAGAAGGTATGCAGGAGGTAAAAACTATTAATTCCTCAATTTTCATCTTGATGTATTTTATTAGCCATTTCAGCTGTGGGAAGAGAGTGACAGGTGCAGTTAAAACCACATTTAGCATTTATTATTTTTTTTAATAAGAGAACTCTACAGAAGCACCACGAAATTATGTAAGTAGGTGTCATTTCAAATTCAAAGAAACCAAATCTCAGAAAAAAGTATCTTGAAAGGCTCAGCTCATCTGCTATTAATAAAATGCCATCTGCCATTTTATGGTGCACATATAAACAGCAACAGAGAGATGCCAAGGTAATTTAGAATTTCTAACTGCAGCTAGGCCAGACCTAATTTCATTCAAGGGATAAATGAGGAAGTCTCCCTCTGCCAACTGACAAATGTAATGATTCATGATTAATGAAATCTTTTCTACTCCACAGGCCTTTCCTTTCACATGCTTCATTGTTATCAATGGAGTGAGGGAAACTGTACTTTCAGAACTGAGCACAGCAGAGAAAACAATACAGCCTTGAATGACTTGGATCAAATTCTTGTTGAAAATCAGAGTAAGTAGTGATTAGAGAACCAGTAGCTGTCTCTGCAGAATTCTAGCACCACGTACTCAATCCAAATATAACTATTAAAGTTAAATCCGAATGGAGAAATTTGAAATTTAATATTTGAAAAAAATGTTCTGTGGTAGAAACTTTATATTAATGGAAATTTTTTCCAAAAATATTTATATTTGATGGCAAGCTTCAAGGGAATAAAAGTGATATTTGTGAAAGACTCTTACTACCCTTTTAAATTAACATTTAAAGGTAAGCATAGCACATCCTTGATTTTGTAATGAAGCCACACAAGCAGATAAAGCCAAATCTTGCCCACCGAGTGTATTGTTCCTTCAAAACAAGACTTTCCTCCCTTCAGAATCCCTGCATATAAGGAGGGGGTTGAACTCTTGATTGCGTCATATTTCTTATACTGAAAAGAGATTTTGTCTTCCGTACATCATGATCTCTATCAGGATGGGTAAATATATGTGGTCACATAAGTAGATGATGTTTAAATAAAGGAAGAAGAGTAGGTGTCGATGAGCTGGAACCATAGACCAATTGGAAAGATTAGAAATATTAATATTTGTAAAAACCTGAATGATTGGAGGTTGATATGTTGTGTACAAGCACCTGAGTATTGAAAGATTATGTTCTAACTAACATTTCACAGTATTCTCCTAACTTGCACTGTTTCACAAGACCAATGGCTGGAGATAAGTTTAAACTAAAGCCCAAAATTTGAGAAGTGTTTATCAGACCCTCCAAAAAAGCTGTGAGGGGAAGAAAAACTGAGTCCTTTTGCAGTCTTGTACCTTTTGACGATTTAACACTGCCCAGAATCCCATATAGTTTAGGCTGCTGGGTTGGTGGCCAAGATTTGAACTTGCAAAGATAGTTCAGATTTTGCTGCCAAAAGATTTTGAATAAGCAATGTGGATGCTAAACTCAAACAGCAGAAATTAGTCATAATAGATGGAACATAACAAGGGAGACTGAGATATTTTCTTCGTAAGGGAGGTCAGATACATCAAAAGGCATATCAATGATAGAGAAATCACTTCAAGCTTACTTATAAATGTTTATTTCTTGCAATTACTTCATGATTAAAAGCAGAGTTGTACAGTGCTCCAAATGTACAAATTCTATTGACCTGATTGCGATTTTTTTTCTTGAGCAATATAAATCTTTAAAGTGAAAAGATTATAAACAGATATGCCCAATAAACATTACAGACACTTGCACGTCAAGTTCATTTTCCATGTGTCTGTGATCATCTCTTCCAAACCTTAAAGCCAGAACAGGAAGAGAAATCAGGTCAGCAAGTGCACATCCCCTGAAAGGATGTATTGGGCTTTTCTGTAATGAATCTTTTCACAATCATCTTTAGACAGAAGTAAATTTGCATTGTTCTTGTTCCAGGAAAAATCCTCATAAAAGTCCAGTTGTTAAGTTAGAACACTCAAAGTTTAAGCATTTGCATTGGAAAAGGCATAGAGTAACTCTTTTCTTATTACTTCTTTGCATGGCCACTTCATGACAGCCATTTCTATAATGTAAGGGGTCTGCAAACACTGTTTACTTCATACTCTGATTTTAATGGCTTCTTTGGATCAAGTAGAAACTCAGAAGAGAGAAGAATTAAAACCAACAGAATAGCTGAAAAATAATTAATGAGAGGGTGCTAATTTTAATCTGTAAAGTCATATCCAAAACCAGTAATACTTACAGGACAATTCTTTTCATTAAGGCCAAATTCAGGTTTCCACCACATAAAAATATAAAAGCAATGCAAAGACAACCTATGTCTCAGATAAGAAAGAATGCCTTATTTTCCCTCTATTTGACCCATTTTTGAGAGTTTGGATCTTTAAGGATAAACCTGCACACCTTGTAAATCATCTTGTGCACCAAATATTAAAGGCATAAGACTAAATAAAATAAATGAAAAATTAACATGGACAGTAAGACATGGCTCTATAAACTTCTTTTTTGAAAAAAACCATGGTAGTACCTTTGTAATTAATACTGCAGTGGTCAGGTTTTGTAAAGTTATCATCAATTGCCAGAAAAGAGAAATAAATCAGGCATCTCTTCAGACATGTCCATCTGCAAAGGTTCCATGTTATCACCTATTTCTTCCGAGCAGCTCTGTAGTTAATTGGGAAGGTGACCCACATGAAAACGCAGCACAATGAAAGGAATATGAAGAAAGCTGGAACACTGTGTTAATTCATTAATAAGCATAGCTGAGAATGTTCCATCTGAATGGCAGGTATTTACTTCAAATTAAAGCATGGAACTTCTGTGCCACTAAATAATAGCAGTCTTGTGCCATATTCAAAATAAAACTATTTCAATATCAAGGCATAGGAGCTACTCTGAAGAGCTTAATTGCTGGAATGGTTCCAACACAGCTGTTCATTCCAAGGAGTCTTGAAACTGTTAACACTTATCTAAACAGGAAAACACCATGAAATAAAACTTTATTTACAAACTCACACTGCTGCAAAACTGAACCCTCCTTAAACTTTCAGGTTTTGGCACAATTTCTCTGGAATATTTGGCAGAGCTCATTACAGCAACGTGCAGTCCTGCGATTGTTGTTTCTCCCCATTTCAGCAAAAAGAGCCCAGAACTTCAAAGGGAAATGATTGCAAACAGTCTGCAAACTTCTGCCTACAGGAGACCTAAAGGGAATAAATCTCCTACCCAAGTCTTTGTCATCTCAGTTTAAAGTATATTCGTGGAAATCCCGACAAGGATTCCAGCAGGAGCAAGGCCACAAAAAATAAAGGTGCAGATATTCATCTTGAAACACTCTGAAATAAGTTGGGAGGTGGCTATTTATTTAGCCCTGTGCAGGTTTCTGGCCAGCCTCAGCACAAGTCTGCCAGGAATATGGCTGGAATTGGAGCAATTCAAAGGATGAGGTAGGCAGTACCCAAGAGGCCCAGGAAATTAGAACAGATTTGTCCTCTCATTTATGCTGGGGTAATATGGGAAATCAGATCCAAGAGGTGGCTTCAATAGCCATGCAATCTCCCTTCCTTGAGATTTTAATTTCTGAAGGCAGGGGACAAATATGTCATCCTTCTTTCTGTCTACTCTATTCTCATGCAAATGGCATGGAGTGCTTTCCTCTTAATTACCCACCTTCTTGCCAAAGCTGTCAAAAAAAAAGAAAAGCTAACTTTTTGGATTTATTTTATTAAACTTTTACTATTCAAATTTATGGGAGTCTTCAAGCCTAAATTCTCATTAGAGCTTATCAAATAATTAATGCTCCAGAAATTAACTCACTGAAACAACATGCACAACCCTCATCCAATTAAGCAGACGGATAATCCAAAGTGGAAAAAAACCCCAAACCCACAACCAGAAAACAGCTAGAACCCCTTTGCTGGATCCATGAAGGAAAAGCACAAGAATTTAATGTACGAAGAACCGTTTAGGTTCAAATATTAAGCCCATGAAAGTCAGCTGTCCAGTAAAGTGTCCTGCATATGAGGGGATGTAGGTGATAGTCCCAACTTCAGTGAAATGTCCCATGCAGATTTACAAAGTTGTTATCCTTTAAGGAAGCAGCTAAAAATATCCATCTTCTCTTTTTTTTTTTAATTTTGTTGTTTTAAAAATATGTGGCTCACCAGTTCCAAACAAAACATTAAAACACATTCAACGACTTCAAATTCCATTTAGGCATCACAATATGCCTAACTAATAAATCTCATCCACTTTCCACACTGAATCAAAATTTTGAATATTTCAAATGAAATTTACCCTCAAGATGGTGAATATGAGTTATCAGTAAACCCTGAAAGCATTGAAAAGTCCCTCCTGCCCACCTGGAAAGCCCCACTCTGTGGAGGCCCTGACAAATGTTAGAAATTCAGAAAGACTCGGGGGATTTTTGTCTGGGAGGATGGTACTGGAAGTTCAGCCCAAGGTGTTCAGACTTAGAACTAACTCAGGCTATTTAACTCCTCATCAGACAGGCTCTCTGAAGTTAAGTTGGCTGGATCAAGAGGTTATGACACGTGGCATTTCTCTACAACATCATTTAGACAAAAACATGCGTTTAAAAACATCCTTCCAGTGCCACCAATGGCCCTCTCTTATCTGAGGTCTCTCTTTTGTCCGTATAAAAGCTGATGAAGTGATCACAATCTACCCTAAGCCCAGGAGAAAGACCGAACAGAATGTGTTGTTTTGGCAGTCTTCCACCTCGTCAGTGACAAGTAAAGACTTGAAGCAGAAAATCTTACTATTCTGGCAAAAAACCTCTTGTTTACCATTAAACATTTCTGGCTGATTTTCCAAGGTAAAAAAAAAAAAAAAATCTAAAAAAAAAATGGAACAAGAAGTGCATATAAAATTAGATTACCTGGAGACAGCTTTAATTTCTATAAAACCGTAAGAAGTTTTTATGTGACTGTTTAATCTTTTAACAGCTGCTTCTTTAAGTACTCATTTGCACTAAATATATCACATGTCACCATACTTATGATCTTCCTGAAACAAAAGAACATCTTCCAAAATGACTGTAGCTAGCAATATTAAAGCAGCACCTACTGGCATCATTATATTTAAGTATCTGAAATAGACATTACTGTCAGCAGAAATTTTTTAAACCTTTCTCCCTTCTTTTCCTTACAAGAGGTTATTAGAGTTACTTCAGTGTCCTATGTCCTGTGATAAAATGCTGGAAATGAACTCTTAAAACTGGCAATAAATACCTATAGCCCACGAATATGAGTTTCTCAGATCATTTATGTACCTTAAAAAACTGTGTTCAAAGCACATTCTACTGACTACCTTGAAATTCTTAGCAGACTGCTGACACTGTTGTTCAAGTTTCCTGGAAAGAAAAAAAAAAGGCAAGGGAGAGATTCACCCAGAACAAAGGTCAATCTCCTTACCCACATTGACCGGGGGTTTCTTCTGCAGGGGCTTTTGTTCTTAAATATATTAACTGATATGGAACAAGCAGTCAGCTCTAAATTCACCAGCTTCTGCCCAAAATTTTTGGTGGTGGGGCGGTGCTTGGATGCTGGCATTATTATGAATCAACTTAGGCACACAATTAAGGAATAAAATCCTAGGTTTTTTGGGAAAGATGATGTTTCAGGGGCACTGACAATCAGGTCAAAGTGAAGTTTCTGTAGGGATGCTGCTTTCCCTTTGCACCATTCTCAGCCTCCTGGGGCTAAGTCCCTCAACAGAGGATATACCTATTGAATTCCTTATTTTTTCAAACTCAACTGCTGTTTTCCTCCACAGAAGGATTATTACCTCTATTTAAGTAATTAAAAGAGTTGCTATTGTTCAAGATGCAAATAAGAGACACCAGAGTTGAGCTAGAAAGTATTTTTTGTGCATTTGCCTCAACCCTCTGACACTTATGTTTCCATCTGCATGCCCTGCCCTACCTCTAAAAAGTAGTTTGTTTTGCTCAGAACGTTCTTGGTTTGATAATAATCCTACTGTAAAGATGTGTGACCTCACCCCAAAAATATGAGTATAGAGCTTCCTTTAAAAGGACAGAGAAAAGTTTCTGCCCACAGGTATTTCCACTTCCCCTATATTGCACTCCAGAGGCCACAGGTATGAGAGATAAATTGGTTGCTCTGAAAAGGTAGAGGCCTTTGTTTTGGGGATTGTGTTTAAAAAGCACAGAATGCTGTATTTCAGAAGCCAGGTGATGTGAAGGAGTGAAGCCTGAGTGGCTTGCTGAGCATCCCTGTGCTGGGGGAATGGGCACTGCTATAAAATACATCTCTCTGTCTCTGTTTACACATAAAGTACATAAAACATTTAAAAATATCTTAATATCTTGAAAGATGAAAATATAGTGGGCTACCCTGTGTAAGTTGAATGTCCTGAAAACACAGCAGCTTTAGAAGGGTTTAGGAAATCAGAACAGTTTTGAAGCCTACATACATCCTTCTTACACAGACACCAGCTAAAACACAAATATATAACACAAAAAGAATAGGATAGTCATATTCCCTCACCTGCAGAATCCAAAATTAATCAGGTGCTTTTCTAAGCTGCTCAGAAACCTCCTGTAACTTTCCTAACCTGCAGCTCCGTGTGTGAGATACACTAAGCTTCTCCTTCCCCTTCAGTTCTCAGGCTCAACAATGCTCAGCAGGCAGCAGCAGTATATTTAGCAATAGATCCTATCCATCACTGCTGAAAAATACTAGGTATTGACTGATGAATGGAAGATAAATCACAAGAGCTGTGTCCATTCAGGCAGGGCTGAGTGACACTGACAGAACCCTGCATGAAAGCTCATTTTGTGCCTGCCTGTACAATATGTGGTTTGTAGAGAGCATTGTTCTCCAATGATATCAGTCCCTTCTCGGTGTGAAGCCCTCTCCCTTTATTCTCTTCAACAAAGGTGTCCAGTTCGTAAAACAGAAAATCCTCAAAGTGAAAAAATGTTATGATGGCCTAAAATTCAAGTTCAGATGTAGGCTGCCTTTCTTGTTTGCCACAAACTAAAGCAAGTGCAGCCATTTCTCATTTCTGACAAGATGAACTAAAAAGGGCAAAGGGACAAGAGCTGGAGGAAGAGGAATCCAGGAGGTGGGCTAAGAGCATGTCATGGAGTAGTAACCTGTCATCTACTCAACCCAACAATATCTTCCTTGAACTGGTCAAACCCCAGTATTGATTACTGATAATGATATCTCCAAGCATCACTAGGGATGACAAGCACAAAAGAAAATGTTCTTGTCACTCCGTCTGCATAACACTACCTGTCCTGATTCAATCTGACAAGACAAGTCTTCTCAGTAGTAAAGACAAGCCCATTTTCGTGATGAACCCTGAAGATCAAAACTTTTATTTCTAAACAGTTGTCCTAGGTTACAATATAGATGTATTTAAGTATTCTATTACCACCAGCTGTGGGCCATTAGCTGTTATCTCCTGCTATGACCCACCCCTGATAACAGATGATGGGCCATCAAGAAACCACTGCATGACTCATGGACATATCTCATCCTATTGTGAGATGCTCCACCCAGGAGGGAGGAGCGAAGGATTCCCACCTGGATATAACCTCGCCTTGGAACTGCCTAAGGCAGCCCTGTCTACTGGGATTCCTGGAGGACAAAGCTACCACTGGATCTTCAGCTGGAGACCAGACCTTCCACGGGATTGCTGCTTCAACTGAACGACTTCATTTAGACTGCTGCCACCACCCCAACTGGGTGTCAGGTTGTATCTGACTTTGTTAGTGCTTTTCCTTGTATTATTTCACTTATTTTTTAAAATTTTTTCTATTAAATTTTAATACTGACCTGTGATCTCCCCCTGGTTTGTTTTCAAACCAATACCACAATTCTTAGCCAGAAAACTATTTTAGAAATTATACAGCCTGCCCCTGCTCAAGTTTTAACAACAGGTACTTAGGGTCAGCGATTAATAGGTGAGCTTTTACCTCACCAAGACCAGAGAAACAGCTCTACAAGTCTGCTTAGCTGAAGGTTTTATTGTTACACAAACGAATGCAAAAAAGGCCAAGGCTGCTAAAGCAGGGTTACATGTCGAGTTCCAGGTTGTTGTCACAGACACCAGCTGAGAGGTGGAATCCCTCGTGTCCCCACAGGTCTCCTCAGCTGATGGGTGAGGGCTGCTTTGCTGACACAGAACCAAAGCAGAAGTGTGGGCTCAGGGTGACTTTTAGCCTTGTGCCACAGGTGCCAGAGGAGAGGAGAACCCCCTTTGTAACTGGCAGTACTGAATGAACATCACAGGATTGCCAGTTAGGCAAAAAACCTCTCAGAAATAGTTTTACCTGCTGTATTCAGCCTCCTATCAAAATAATTTTTACATGCAAATAACCTAAGCCCAAACATGTATTTTCTGATGAGGATTTTTCCTTGCCAGAGTTCCAGTGACTGCAGGCAGCACTCCTGTGTATGCCTGAGCTAATATAATTAGCATCAACTATGCTGTGAAGTCAGAACCTGCAAAGAGACTGCAAGCTCAAGAACTGAGTCAAATTCAGAAACACAGGAGCTGTTTGAGCTCAGTCATATCAGTATTTTCCAATTTGAAGAGGAAGAGCATGGTGTTATCCTTAATAACAGCAGTTTCATAGGGCTCCTTTTCATGGTGGGCCATCAATCACAGCACCCAAAGCCAAAGTATACTTTCACAAGTTAGGTGTGTGCAATCTTTCACAGCAACTTAAAAAAAAAGCAAGAGGAAGAGACAGATGTGAGAGATGTCACCTCCAGAAGGCAGTTTCTTTCCTTTTGCTTTAAGTCCTCAAATTCTACATGGATCTACAAGTCATAGGTATCAGTTAGGGACAGTATTCATTAGTCACACTATACATTAAACACTAATATACAATAAATACTAATAATACTCCATCAAAACATTCATTTTTATTTTCTGTCACCAAAACTATAGTTTTGTTGAAGACTAACTTTGCAGGTAACTTCACTGATGGATAATTAGATCATTTGGTGTAAACCAGCTCCATCACAAAGTTTATGAAGCTACTCACAACCCTACAGTGCACTCCTTCTGTTACTTCCTCACTAACAAGATTAACAGTCTTCATAGCCAGGAATGATTAAAGTAAATAATTACATGTTTGTTTCCATTTGTGAGAACAAAGCTTTTAGCTGTGCCTCTAGGAGCCATCACCAATTGGTGTTCGTACCATGATTACGAAAAAGCCTTGGTACAGACAAGAAAATCCAAGCACACTGAAGGATAAAAGCACTGCAAAGGAGAGGATGAAAACAAGACACTCTCACTTTACTATCTCAGACTTCAGGGTCCACCAGACAAGTTAAATGCAAGCTGTCCCTCAGAAGATGGGCCCCAACCAGCAGCTACTCACCAGGTTTGTGCTTCCCTCTCTCTTTGGTCACAGTACACAGGCCAACTTTCCTAGAATAGGAAATGGTTACTCCACTGGCTAACTCCAGAGGTAAATACCTTCAATGAAAAATAAAGCCAAACCCACAAAAACCAGAACCATTCGGCTAGAATAATATTTGAGCACAATTTTCATTTCAGGGGGCTCATGTGGGTAAAGTTCCAAGAGATAATTCTTTCACCCTTAGCTTGTTCCTAAGGATACATAAGGCTTCACTGATTTAATTTAAGGGACATCTGATAATACATTTATCTATGGCAGAAATATCTCTGTGTTAGAATGGAGGTTAAGTAACTACCTCCACTGCAGAATTAAATACCAGTTGTTGTTGCTAGGCAGCCCTACATTGATTCTAGGCCATTCAAATTTATGTTGTCCTGGACAACTCTAAATGCTTCAGCAAAAAATGAAAATTCATGTATTCAACTAGTGACCAACTATTGTAAACCTGCACATTAGGGTATATGGGTGGAAAGGAGATTAATTAGCTTCTCCATGGAGAAAACAAAAGAGGGAATGGCCATGGATACTGTCTAGATAGACTTCAGTAAATCTTTTGACACATCGCCCACAGCATCCTCCTAGAGCAACTGGCTGCTCATGGCTTGGACAGATGTACATTTCGCTGGGTGAAAAACTGGCTGGATGGCCAAGCTCAGAGAGTGGTGGTGAGTGGAACTAAATATGGTTGGCAGCCAGTCACTGGGGGGGTTCCCCAGGGCTCAGAGAATTGGGGCCAGACCTGTTTAGTATCGATGAATTGGGTATGGGGATTGAGTGTGTCCTCATTAAATTCACGGATGACACCAGGTTGGGTGGGAGTGTTGATCTATGTGAGGGTAGGAAGGCTCTGAAAAGGGATCTGGATAGAATGAATCACAATATGTACTCTAGTAGGACATAAAAGAAAGGTTTTTTTAAAAAGTGTGTGATTTGTCCCAGGGTTGGCTCAGTGCAAAGTTAACTCAGAGCATTAATACAGGTGTCAAACTCCACTTCAGTGTGCTGCACCTGCCCACAATGAACACAAAGGCATTCCCTGGACTCAAGGTATCAGCAAGGATAACTTAATCTACTGCTGTACAAAAAAGAAGTTGCAGTCATATTACTTCTCCCTTCAATTAGCACCAGGGAAAATGTTGATTTAGTTCAAGTAAACTTGATTTTTTTATTTTTTTTATGGAAGACATTGTTTGGCTGGAGTAGGACCACAGGAGAAAGTACAGGAACCTTGTTAACTTCTTGGGCAGGGACACAAATAAAATAGCAATATGAATGGAGAGATAGATATTGAGCTGAGCTAAGAGTTTATACTTAGAGTTTATATTAGAAGATAAGAGTTTATACCCAAACCCAACCACAGCTTCATTCAAATGACCTTGAGAAGTGAATTTTCCTCTCTGTGCATCTGGCTCCTCATCTGCATAAGCAAACAGGGATGCCGACTCCACTTCACAAAGTACTGGGAGATCAAGGCATTATTGGAAACCAATTTAACGTCTGTACCCAGGTGACATAACTCAGCTGGAATGAAATTTCTTCACGGAAGCAACTAAATTTACAGACTAAATTTACAGACTTTAAATCTAAATTTAATTAGATGGCAAAACCGATTCCTCTTCTCCTAAAGTTCGAGGTGAATAAATTCAGAAAGAGCAGCTGGTCAGGATGAGCTTTAGTCACACTTTTCTAAAAGGGAGGTTTTTAGAAATGTTATGGAAAAGTTCAGCAGCTGTATTCGCAGTCACTCTGAATGTATCACACTAACTATATCATCGACAATTTCCTTTGGCTTTTTAAACATAAGACAGGCAGAAATAACCTGATTTACATAATTACAATTATACACAGTAATGAGATTCCATCTCGTAGATATAATAGCTTCCCCAAACACAAAGGAAAAGAGCAGATCTGCAAATCTAATCCTTAAAAGAAAACATTCTACAAAATAACAGTTAATGTTGCTATATGTACTGTAAGATTTAGAAACCTATCCAAATGCTATATAAACACAAATATTCTATTTATTCTGCGTGCTAATAATTCAGACACCCCTTATTTTATTGAAATCCTCTAACAGAGCATAATTTGCTTTTTTTTTTTATTTAGGCAAATACCCTGCAATCTACAAATTTCTTTCCCTAATCAATGTCAAACTTCATAAGGATGCACCAGTGTGCCGGAATTCATCCAACGCCCTTGCCGATTAAGTGAGTACAGCTTCACAAATTCATAAAGACTACGTGGACTGAAAGTTTCCATACGCTTTTGCAGCAAAACAAAAAAATTCCTAAGGATTCAACTTGCTCACTTTAGTGCAGAAAGAGTCTGTGAGTACAACCCTATGATGTCAGAGTCTCCAAGTTTTTGAAGGTCAAGCCTACAAATGACAGACTACAAACAATCTTCTTAAAAAACAAACAAGGAAACAAACACACCCATCCTTAAATCAATCAATGTTTTTTTGGTAGCAACAAGGCATTTTATTCGGTGTGTTACTGCACGTTAAAGGTTGTTTTCAGCAAGTTTTAGTTGCAGATTTTCACACTGTGAGTTCTCAGTTATTGATTCTGTTTTGTGCACCACAAAGATGTAACAGGTATTCAAAGATGTCACCTCCCCAATTGGACATTGTCACAACCAGTGAGAGGATGGGAATAATGAGCAAATTACAAAGATAAACTCCACAGGTGTACAGAAAGATCAGGTTGGAAAGGACCTCTGGAGGACTCCTACCTCCTCCTCAAACAGAGCCAACTTCAAAGTTAGGTTAGGGAGATCAGTGTCCAGTGTAACCAAGCTGTTGAATTCTACAAGGATGGAGATTCTTCAGCTTCTTTGAGCTTGTTTCAGGGCTTCACCTTGCTCATAGCAAAGAACTTTCTCCTTTTTTTTTTTCAGCTGGAGTTTCCCTTGTGGCAGTCTGTAACTTGTTCCTTGTCGTCTTGCCTTGCACCTCATACATTACCTCCTTTACTACTGTATTTTTTTAAACTGTTGCTGAAGTTAAGTGAACCTCACTCAGTGTAAGCACCACGGTAGAAGGGGACCTCTAGAAAAAACAGGCATAATGCAGATGGGCTGATGTTAATGCAAAGATGCTTGTACCAAGAGAGTGGAGAAAATTCCTACTTAACCTCAGGATCCCTCATTTCTTAACAGCAGGGGGCTAAAAGTATTTAAGTCCTATTTCTAGGTAGTCTTCTTTAAATACATAGCCTGGAAATATTTCTCTTGAATTTGGGAAAATCATTTTAAATACTCTAGATAAATTGCAGAGGATATTTGTGTGGTTCTAATATATTTGTTTTCATTATTTGCAAGAGAAATTATTTTACATAAACAAAGCAATGCGCTTGATGAGAACAGGGAGCTCCACGTATGGAACCTACACCCAGGAAGATTTGAAGAGGGTTTCAATTGACTCAAAGTATTTTTTCGAAGAGTAAAGACAGTTGTGTTTTCAGAAAACTTAGAACAATAAAATTACCATAGCAGTATTAAAAGACAGATTGTCTCTTATCTCCAGAAGAAGATGGAGTAAGTAAAGCCAAGCTTGGTTTAAACAGGAGCACATGAATGACACAAAATATTTTTCTATTTAAAATCGCTTCAGATTAGAGCATCTGGCACTACATACACTAGAAAGGACCTAAAATATTACAGCTCTATTTTCTATTTTAATGGATAATTGGTAACACTAGATTACAGGATTTGCAGGTTCCAAGTGCTGTATTTTCATAGGGAAGAGCCTCCTTTCTTTGAGGCTTAATAAGCTTGGCCTATATCAGCTTTTCTCACATCAGTCCAAGTGTCACATTTGGGTTGGGGGAAGCTTGTTAGCAGTAATTACCAGCAGTAGGTTCTATTATTTGCCAAAGTAATTTTCCCTGCTAAGTACCACCAAAACTGCCTCAAGCCTTTAAATTTTTTTTGCCTTCCTCCGCTTCCTTTTAAGCGGGTGCATTTTCCCATGATACTGCCCTGCCCGGAGCGGGCCGGGGCAGGGCGAGGCGCCGGGTATCAATGTGATCTTGAGAGATGGGGTCAGCCCCAGCGAAAGCCCTTCACAAACAGACCCTGAACCCTATTAGAGATGCAAATCCACTCTCTGAGTGAGGATTGTTTGGCGGTATAATGGAGCCTGAGGAATTCCTGGGCAGCCCGCTTTTCAGCGCCCGGGCTTTTGTCCGCGCCTTAGCAAATTTCTGCAGCCTGTTTAAACCCCAGCCTTTGTCCCCATGGCTTCATTGATTTCTCTCCCTGCCACCGGCTCACAATGGGCTGATATGAACATCTTTGTTACTGCTTTTGTACTGTATATCAGAGTAATGTTTCAGCAGATTGAGGCCTAGCAGGAAGAATTAAACCTGTACTACACAGAGCATGATGAATTGCCGGATTTACATATCATTTTAGAGGGTATTTCTGGTGGTTCTTGCTGAATGGTGTTGTGTCTCGAAGGATGTAGTCAAGGGATGAAGTGACAGAAAAGGAAGTGATTTAGATATTCACTGACAGCTTAATACAAGATGGGGACAAATTGTGCTGATTCTCCCACTGCATCCTTCCATGGCATTAAAGAGATAGGCGGAGGTGGATGCACCCAGATCCCATGGAGCTGCCGTGTCAGGCTGTGCTCTGTGGCCAGGAGAAAGAAGGGCACAGGAGATTTAGCTTATTCAATAGCAGCTTGCTTTGAAACATCCTAAAGGTGCCAGGGCACACTACCCTGATGTTTTGATCCTACTGTTCTTGGCCAAAAGATAAACTGCTGATTGAGTCAGGTCCTGACATTACACAGGCAACATATTTCCAGGTCCTGACATGCTGTGCAGCACACTTCTAAGGAAATAGCTGTGCTCAATGTGAAACTGCACAGCCTAATTCCACTCAACATCTTCTGCGGCTTTAAAGCCTCTTTATAGGCTTAAATGTTGTTCTTTTTCAAAATTTACTTCGCATCCCAAAGCCAAAAAACCGTGTTCCTATTTCTGTAGCTTCTATCAATTGCACTTTGAAATAATAGCTTTAAGATTTTTTTTTTTCATTTGTCTGCACAAATCACTATCATTCTACATCTGTGTTGTTTATAATGGACTTAAGAATACTTCTTAGCAGAAGTAAACTCTGCTGTTTAAACTCATAAGGCTTGACAGTGTTTACATAGTTTACAAATGTGAACCTCAATTCACATATGGATCATATTTTGTGTAATTGGCACTAAAACGATGCAATGAGAAGAGATAAGTAAATAAGTCTGCAAAATGGTGGAGGTAACAGTAGAAATAATAAGCAGTAATTTCAAAGTTTTCAAATCAGAAGAAAATTTAAATTGACATTAAATCAAAACAAAAAATATACGTGGGATGCAATTCTTTTCCAAACAGGGTAGGGCTAAATCTTACCCTCAAAAATCAGGCATATAAGCTTTCCCTTCCTATCATGCAAAGTACCCCAAATTGAAACATGGTGAATAGATTTGGGGGAAAAAAATTCAATAGCAAAGGCCAAACCAATGAGATTTTAAAGCAGCTTTTATACTATTTCTTAATCATGGGCATTTTGTGTTAGAAATTAATATTTCCAAAGAGCAGAACTTTTGCTCATTTCTGCCCTCAACATCTGGTAACAACCAGATAGATTAAATAAAACAATCACCTGAAACAGAACAATCATCTGTTGGAATGAATCCAGAGGAGAGTCACTAAGTTGATCACAGGGCTGAAACACCTCTCCTATGAAGACAAGCTGAGAGAGTTTTTCACTCCAAGAAGAAAAGGCTCTGGGGACACCTTATAGCAGAGTCCCAGTGCCAAAAGGGGGCTACAAGAAAGCTGGACAGAGACTTTTCACAAGGGCATGGAGTGACCGGACAAGGGGGAATGGCCTTAAGCTGAAGGATGACAGGTTTACATCAGATATTAGGAGGAAATTCTTCACTCTAAGGATGGTGAGGCACTGGAATGAAGTTTCCCTGAGATGTTGTGGACTGTGCATCCTTGGAAATGTTCAAGACCAGGCCAGATGGGGCTCTGGGTAACCTGGTGTAGTGCCCACAGCAGAGGCGTTGGAATGAGATGATCTTTAAGGTACCTTCCATCTACAATTCTATGAGATTACTTGATCCATTACAGAGACAGGTATGTAAATAAGAGATTTCTTTGAGCAAAAGAAAATGGCAGCATTCTGAAATATGAATTACCACAGCTAAGAATTACCTAGAAAGCAAAGATAGGCATTTGAAATGTTAATGCATTTGTAGAGGACTTGCTAGAGACAGTAGGGAATCAGGTTTGAAAGAATCAAGTGCTAGGCACAATGAGCTGTTTTCATGGATATGGGTGAATAAATGCTGGAATGTTGTTATTTATCTCTGTGAGAGTCAGAAATCCATGCAAGATAGACACCAGCAGGAGCACTACTTCAGTCTTTTCCTTAACAAGTAGCAGCCTTATGTTAGATGAACCATTTCTACCACAAAAGACTATGAGCAGAAAATCCAGTACCATTTGGCAATTGCTTGCAAGACTAGATATTCATTCTGCCCAATTCCTTTTCAAGAGATCCTTCACCATGAAAACTGGATTTCTGGCTAGGTATCTACTGATTACTTCATTTCTAGTCATTCTTGCAAACTTTGCAGACACATACAGATCCTCTTTTCACTTGGAGCAGAAAGAGCATTACTGAGGGGATTTATTTACAGGAGGTAGATTTCAAAGCTGGCTACTGAAGAAAAAGTGAGGCTGGCAAGGCAAGGTGGCTTGACACCCATTAAATAAGTCATCAGCCATAATTATTTGAGTCCCTTCCCTTGATCATCTGTTAGTCACTCCAGTTTCTTTACAGTTATTACATGCAGTAGGCAGTGCAAATTCAAAAACAACACTGAAAAATATATTGAAATTATGCAAACAGTCCTCTTTGCTGTGTTCCTTTCACTTTTTTCTGAACTATATGGAATATATAAACCTGAAAGCAGCAACTCCTACCAAAACCTTTTTAAAATGGTTTTACATGTAACTTTGGCAAAGAGATGAACAGAGAAGCTGGATAAGTCCTTACATAGAACAGGACTGGTTCAGGCAGTTGTTATTCATTAATGCTGCATTTTGTTTTGCATTAACAATGCAAAACCTTCACGGTGGATTTTTTTTTTTTTTTTTTTNTTTTTTTTTTTTTTTTTTTGAGAACAGGCATCAGTCAACCATAATTGAATTAAAACAAAAAACCTCCCCCCACCTGTCCCGCCCCCTACAATTGCAAGTTGTAGAAGCCAAGCTTGGTTCATTTCCCATCTTACTGGCAGAACTACCTGGCAGACAAGCTCACAAACAAACTCTGTCACACTTGTCAGAGAGGCTAATCCTGGATATGTTCTTCGTGAAACACTTCCAAGCAATTTTCAGAGTACTTTCATATTTATTTATTCATTTAGGTAAATAGGTATTCTAATCAAACAGAGTTTATTACTCCATTGTGCCATAAATATTTTGCTGGTCTAGTCATAAACTGTTAAACAACGTCTATCTCCAAGAAAGTTGACAGTCAGCATGTTTCACATTCTTAACAAGACCTACTCGCTGATAGCTAAGTCACCTAATTACCTTTGACAGTTTAATTTCTACATATAAGACATACTTCTCCCAGGTAGCCTAAGTCAAGTTACATTTCCTCCCTAACATATCCCTGATACCCTGTTAAAGCTCCCAAATCATGATTATGTAGACCCCCCCCCCCATAAAATAGCTACTCCCCCCTTCTTAGCCCATTTTTACATCTGCTATTATCACCCTAGCCCTATTTTCCCTCCTGTTTCAAAATGTTCTCTATTCTCCAGCACTGCAGGCTTTGACAAACTCACAGCACATTCTCCAGGGAATCTGGAATCCACATTTATTCAATTTCCAAAATATATATTAGAACTAAAGCTTGCGCTCTTTTGAGTCACTTGAAGACAAAGCAAAAGTTGTCTCATATACAATTACTATTTCTTTTCAATAAATGGGCATTGATCTGTTCCTTACAGAAAGGAAAGACTGAATTACAGGAAAGTCCATTAAGCAAACAAAACCCCCAGCAAAACAGAACACTTTGGCAATGTGCAGTTTGGTAAACTGAAACTATTTTGTGACAGAAGAGCTTATTGAATACCCTGATAAGCCTACAGGTGTATCTACATCAGTCAAATGCAGGCTCCCAAATCCTGATGTAGATTTTATTTCTGTGACTGGAGACCTGAAGACTCTGGCTTTTGAAGGAAGAAAGGTGAAGTAAAGAAAAATTGAGTGAAATGGTTAATTCCAGTATTAACAGCTACTCTGACAATCCAGCTCAATCTTTTGTACTTCCAGTGCTGAACTCGAAATAAACAAACCCTGGCTTGCTTTCTTTCCCCAAATTTCTGGGCTTTGTTGATGAAGGGCCCTCTTCTCCTCTTCTTCAACATGAACAGTCATCTCCAAGGCAGATATGAAGTATCCTCAATATGCCACAGTTTTTTGAGCTAATACCATGGAGATTCTCATTCATAGGTGTTCATTTAGGTTTTTTCCATGTGCTTTCTGGTGGTTTTTGGCTGCTCACTCTTGATGCTGGGTTGTCAATTTATAATCTTCGGGATGTCAGTGTTACACAAACCAAAGCCAGGAGAACTTAATTTCACTCTTATACCACAACAGCTTTGCTTAAGGTGCAGCCTTTTTCCAGAGATTCAGAGGAGTGACAGCCACACACACAAGAAATGACAAAATATGCATCAAGGGGCAGGGAGGGATGACACAAACTCTCTTTTTCCACAAACGATGGGGATCAACAGAATATAGTTATAATGCCAGGAAACAGATCCCCTTAACTATATCAGCCCTTTGGACAAAGACAAGCTTTGTCTCTGAAACCTCTCCTAGTTTATTGTACAAACTACCCTTTCAACTGCTGCTTTAAATAACTCTTGTTTCCCATTACCACTGCCCACCTTGAAAACATATCCATGCTTTCGCTAACTCTTGGACGATTAGAACACTTTTCCAAACTTTCAGCCTCCATTTGTTCACAATCACGGGATGCATTGTTTTAAGTATCACAAGACACCACATAACTGGAGGACAATAAAAAAAGAAGTATAAAAAAAAAACCAAACTGAAAAAGTGAAACAAAACAAAGTGCAGACCACATTTTTGTCACTTAGAAACATTAGGCACTTCCTTCTAAAAACACATGGATAAACAAAACTTCTGCTGAGATTCTGTAATGAGTCAGGGATCTGCCTTCCTTGTCCTAGGAAGAAAAAGAAATCGTAGGTGGGATCAGTCTGGGGAATGGACAGTTCAGCAGATGTGAACCTTTATAGCGCTGCACATTTTCATTATTTAGTTATGAAGCAGTTCTCACTTCCTTTTCCTCAGAGAAACTCAGGTTTTGAATGGTTTGTTAACGCTCAACTTTAGCTTCTGATGGATCCTGTTGTCCCTCACAAAAAGAGGTTGTCCTAGGTTACAATGTAAGATGTAACCAAAAGCATGTATTCTATCACCATCTTCATAAGCTGTTAAGACAGGTGGGGCAGTGTTTGTTATCTGCTACCATGACTCACCCTTGATAACTCCCTCCAGGAGCTAACTCCTATTGATGGGCCCATCAATGCCTTGCCTCATGATTCACCATCCCATTGTGGGATGCTCCGCCCAGGAGGAGGAGCTGAGAGTTCCCATCTGGATATAATCAGAGGTTTGGAATAGCACAGCATCCCTTACCTATGGGATTCCCGGAGGACTAGAGCTACACCACTGGACCCTTCAGGCGAAGACCAGACTCTTTTCTAGAGGATCACTGCTTCAACAGGACCGCTGCATCTGGACTGCTACCAACATCCTGACCGACAGGGTGCCAGGTTGTATCTGACTCTGTCAGTGGTTTTCTTTGTACTATTGCATTTATTTTACTTTTTCCTATTAAATTGTATTCCTGACTTGGAGTCTCTCACTGGTTTGCTCTCAAACCTGTACAGGAGTAATCCTCAGATCTCTGTTTATATTCCTGGTTCCTTCAGTATTTGAAAGAAGTTCCTATTCTTTATTCTCTCTTGAAGAGTCATTCTCCATAATAATTCATTTCTGAAATGTTAAATCAAGGTGAAAATGCAGTGTTAGGAGTGCTTTCAGATCTGGCATAAAAAGTTAAACCTAACCTATGGTCAGTCTCTTACGGCAGGGACAACCACAACTCCCTTGCTCCAAAGGTAGACATCCAACCCAAAATGCCCTTACTCCAGAATTTTCTTCCCTTATCTGTCTTGCTCAATCTTTTACTTTATGCTTCCACGTACAATATAGCACCTGAACAAGCCTCGAAGATACAGGCTGCTGATATTGAGATTTTCATTTAAAATAAATGGCAATAGTGGGAGAACAACAGCTGGTTGTAGGAAGTGTGTGACTTTCCTCCATTTTAAATTGACTTAAATTTCTCTGTGCTTTGGGAGGAGGTTTTTAAAGTGGAGATGCGGCGAAGTCAGGTGAAGGGACATGGGGACAACCTAAAGTGTACATGTTGAACATGTATCTTTTAATAAAGGTCACTGATACACACAAAAGCAAAAATCAACCCCAAACTCCAAATAATTGTCTTGCACTTTCAAGTTATAAGCCTTTTTCTCCAAGCACTCTTTAAAAGTTCAGTTTTGAATTTCAGCAGATATTGGAAGCTTAAGAGTGAGGACTCTGAACAACATGTAAACTAATTATTGATTTTTCCCCCTTAAGATAGCAAGCTCATTCAAAGGAAAAGACATAATCCTCTTAATGTTTTGCTCTAAGAACCTCTAGGAACACAGATAAAATAACTTTATAAATAGGTACCCATTGAGAATTTATTCACATTTCAGCATAAGAGGGCCTGACGGAGGGTCTGAGCAACACTCTTCTAAAACCTATTATTTGCTGAAGAACTGCTGCCCATACAGTTTTAAAATGTTGCTGTATGAGCAAGATCTGACATGTTTTATGGAAAACTGTGTAGTATTTAAAAGAGTTGGTCCATTTACTTCAGTCAAGTAAATTCTAATGCCTTGAAAATGCACTTTTGTCACAGTGACACCTCATTGCTCCAGAGGTGGTTTGCTTGTAGCAGATGTTCAGCTCTGTTTACTAATCTAGGAGGGAATGTGTTTCAAGGCCTGGAAGACATTCTTCCTATTTTTTTTCTTCTAAAAGCCATCTGTGTTTTTTCCTACCTCGCCCATCACCTTCTCTGTGTTTTCTATAATGTATATAATTATTGAAGCACTAAACCCTGTGTTTATTATTGCTCAGAATCAGAGACACTTATTCTTACATATCCTGTTCTTTCAGCCCTGATCGTGAACAAAATCAATAGTTTATTGCAGGAACAATTTTTCATCTGTGTCACTTTCAAATTGCACCTCATAGTGCTCTAATATACAGAGATATTTCCTGCCACCTTCATTTATTAGTGAGGGGGTCTTAAATTGGAGAGAAAAGGTTTAATGAAAGTAGTTTTCCACTTGCAAATGTCAACCTACTTCTTATTTTCAGTGAAGTATCTCATGGTATTTGTCAAAACAAAGAACTGAAGCCTGGCCTGATGACACCACTTCATCATGGTGACACCACTTCAGATATGGAGTAAATCACTGAATATCCACTGACTATTTCATGGTGTCAGTAGAAGGCACAGAGCTGGGAGAAAAAAAATGAAATAAATGAATTTTTAGAAAATCTAAACCCACAAAAAACCCCCTAGCAAAACCAACAGTTTACAGATGGCTTAGCCTGGTTTGTTTAACACTAAATAAATCAAGTTGCAGTTGACAATAAGATCTCATGATTAGCTGCAAATGCAGTAATTTAATATGAGATTATCAAATAATCACTGTTTCTGCCTGGTGACAGCACTTCTAGCAGTCAGCTAACAGGTAACAAGTAGTCTGAACTTAGATATTATTAGCTGTATCTAAGGAACCAGCAGTAAAACCTGAGGAACATGGCAAGTAAATAAACACAATTGTTGCATCCTCCTTTGCTTCTCTTGGCTTTTCAGTGAGACACCAGCAGCTATTTTTCCCTTTTCCGATTACCCAAATACTACAGGAGTGCAAGGAGTTGTTTTCCCCATGGATCTCTTGGTCAAGTTACCCTTCTGCTCCATGAATTCAGGGGCAGACCAAGCCATGTAGGAATGGTCTGGCAAATAAATGAAAATACCCACCTAGAATGATATTTCTGTTCTTTTAACAGGAAAGAGAATCTCCACGAACGTATTTTTTAAGCAAAGATTCTTTCAAAGGTAAAAAAGTGGCACATACTCTGTAGAGAGCAAAATGAAACAATTTTTCAAGGTACTTGGAAAGAAAGCACCTCTCTACCAATTTACCTTTTCTTCAAGAAATAAAGACCACACAACCAATGAAGCTGCAATTTCCTCCCTTACACCTGAGGTGAATTTTTGCCCATAATTAATTCTTCCTCTCTGATCAAATGAAGAACTTGCAATTGATAATCTTTATGAATAAAGTCTTCCCTTTGCAGCCGTAGAATCTGAGCCCACTAAATTCCTTCGTTAGATTGACAGCTTGAGGGTGAGAGCCACTTTAAGCCCACAAGAAATTCACAGTAATATGCACAAGTTGCCCAAGTTCTCATGTTTGTGGCTAAAAAATGTAGTAGTCCATTTTTGTTGTTCATGCATAAATCCTGATTTCATACTGAAGATTCTATTAATAATTTATCAGAAAATTGGGCAAAAAAGTTATCATTGTGAGAGTCAAGTCATGTCTGTAGCAGTTTTTAATAGTTTCTTAACCCCTCATAATGCCTTTGCAAATGCAGCACTAATATTAGCAAAGAGAGTAAACTGAGGGTGCAATCAATTATAATTGCTAAGTTTGCTATGCTGGCTACTGGTTGCCCCTCTTATATGATTTTAATCCTGGTTGTGAAATAAAAACTATGAAGATTTTTTCTTTTGCTTTTGATGAAAAGCATCCAACACTACCAGGAAAGCACTTTACACAGAACTTTTCAGCTGAATCGTTGCTTATTCCCTAATTGCTTAAGGTTTCAGCATTTGCAAAAGAAGTTCAGGAATGATATTGTCAGAAAAATATTTAAACAACGTGGTTGTTTAAACTCTGTGGTCTTTCCTATCAGAGGATTTCCATGTTTATGCACAGTTATTTGTAAACTACCTCTGTCTTGCCAGCTTTACATCCATTCCCCAGTAGCAATTACGCAGAGGAAAAAGAAACAGTGACTGAGAGGGGCACAAGCTCACAGGCATCAGGTAATTTATGTGTCATGTCTCCCCTTCTGAGCACAGTGTTTATATTATCTTTCCAATTAGTTTTGCCCACGCTCTTAAATTCTGTAGACTATGTGGGGCTAGAGATTATTCTGCTAGACAAAGTGAGTCAATTGGAAAACAAATAAAGAGGAGAATATCAAGTTAAAAAATGAAGAGATTAAGAGAGACAAGGTTATTGAGGCAAAAGGATGTCATGGGAAGAATTATAGTCCCAAACAGCAGCTCCGAAGTAGTTCCTAAAACCTTCTATCTTACTTAAAAAAGTAACTCCCCTCAGTCTGTCGCTCTGTAGAATGCAAAGGTATCATGGTCAAGGCATGAGATTTATTTTGTCTGTAGGCTAAGAAGATAAAGGAGCCATTTAAATCTGTTTAAATACACCAGATGGGTGGGGGCAGAGTACGAAGGAAAAAGTGCCAGCAATTTAAGGAGCAGGGTTACCATGCCATAGAAGTTTGGTGTGTGCTCAGCCCAGTGGAATTCCCATCCCAGACAAGACAGCACATTGATCATCAGATTTCAAAGGTGCTTTTTCACTGTGTGTGGAACCTGTCAAAGCTGTTACTGTAAAGAAGGCAGCAAATTGATGAAAAAGAAACAAATTACTTGAGTTGTTCCGGACTTTACATGGCTACAACATGCAGATTTTCAGTTTTTACCTTTTCATATTATAACCTAGGGCATCACTAATGAAAAATAGATATCTTGGCTTTTACTACAGCCGAGTCTTGATCTGTGCCATGCCCGTTCTGTCTGCTACAAGGTTGAAATCTACAGCTTGTGAACAAAACCATGGCTACTCTTTGTCCAGCTAAGTAGAAGAAATTGTTAATTTTCAATATTGAACAGCTTATACATCTTATTCAATCAAACTTTTGGCTTGGGTTAGAACATCTCAATCTGTGGCATTTCATTAGGAAAAGTCTACTAACACTATTAATGACTGCCTTTTCTTCTCCCCAGTCTTCTCTCTTTTAGGCAATTTATCAAGTATTATATACTGAGATAGCATTCATTTTCCAAAACAAATATTATCCAGCTTTTCCATTCGATGCTGCCCAAAGGTGGAGTTTGCTTTCAAGTCCTGCATACGTTGGTGCTAAATTTCCCAAATGAGGTGTGTGGCCAAAATGTGCAAAACTTCCTAGTGGCTTGCATCTGAATTTGTTTTATAGTACCTTTGATGTGGGGTGTTGGGTGTCTTATAATCACTTCGACTTTTGGTAGCTTGTGTTCTTGACAAAACAGTCTCCAGTGCAAAACCTGTAACATAAATGCTGTCCTCTGAGGTTTTTACTTCTCATCCTGAGGGAAATATCATTTTATCCTCGTGGCATAGATGTTGTGGCATTTCACCACTTTGCGAGGTTTCAGCCACAATGCAGATAGAGTTCATTGATGCCCACACTTTCAGCCCCACTTTGTGCCTTGCCAGCCCCCTAATGTCAGCTGTTAAGGTCAGAGTTCAGCCCGTGTCTGGCTGCTGAGTGGTGTTTTGTCCTCTGAACAAAACAATCGCCAGCAGGATCTCATGTACTCCGTATCCATCATGTTAGCACTTTTCCAGCATCCTTATCTCTGCCTCCAGGAAGCCGTGCTGATGATGTTCTTTCATTATCCCAGAGCAACTGTGGTGAAAGGTGAGCGAGTCCTTGATGAGGCTGAGCACACAATGGGGCCCGTGCTGAACTGATACGCAGGATGCTGCACAATTTGCTAAGTAGGTTTGTGTCACGAGGCAATTATTCATTTAAAGCTGTCTGAAAACAATAACTTAAGTGTATTAGGAGGCTCATTTTTTACAGCTTTGCCAGGGATGGGGTCACATAGCCAGAGACTCTTGCAAAGCATTATTTTTGCTGCGTGGACTCTGGGCTTCCTGTCCCTTACCAGCCTCTAAGGAATCTCTCATGTTGGCAGGACCTTGCCTATCTACGTTAGATTTTCCAGACTTCTTCACATATGATTCTTCAGATGAGATGTAATTCCCCAAAATTAAACATTTGTCAGCACTAGTATCATAGTAACTGAGAATATCCTTTTATGTTGTCATACTGGGAAGGAGGCTGTAATCATGCCCTCAAAAGATATTTTCTCATACTTGTTATTGGAAGGGACATCTGATTTGGAGAAGGAAGTCCCTGAAGTACCAGGACTTTCCTGGGAAGAACTGGAGCAAACGTGGTATAATCTGGTTGTTTGCTGTAACCATTTGCGTGGTATAATCTGGAGGGAAAGATTTTGTCCCTCCCTATCTACCAAAAAAACTATTTTAATATCGGACTAGGCCAATGGCAAGTTTTCACTGTCAAACTTAAAATGCCTTTTCTATATTCTTTCTTTCTTTACGTCTCTCATTGTCTCATCATCTCCCTATACTCTATCTATCTCCTATATTCATCAACCCCTATCACAATCAACACCACGTACCATAAAAAGTTTAATCATTACAACATTCCTGAGATGGGAAAGGGATTCTTGTTCCCCTTTATCTGGAGAAGAGATAGCAGCACAGATAGACAAAGTAGTTTTTTACGAAGGACTGCTGAAGTCTGCAAACGTAGATGGGTTTGAACCTCAGTTTTGGGTCACTGGATTATAGAATTATTTTTCTCTCTACCATTTATTTAATGCAGTATTATAATTTCACTGAATAGTGAATATAATCTGCCAGAAAAATTATTGAATGCTTCCAGATATTAGATGGATTTCAACTAAGAAGAGTTCAGTGAAAGACCTGCTTAAAAAATTCCATGTAATTCAGTGACTCTTTTATATTTGAAACTTTGTTAAGAGCGTTCATAACTATGAGGTGATAGAAATGTTACTGGAAGTGCATGTATGTAACATTGGAAGTTTAGGAGTATTTGGAATAAGTATTTCAGTTCCCGTCCCTGTCCTCTTCTGCCTCCTTTATAATTTAGGATTTTATCAGTCTGATTTTATAAACACATGCAACTTCATCTTGTGAACAGGGCTGCTTTCACTGTTGCTTTGAAATTTTGCCAACACCTCCCTTATAATGCCCCTGATAATCATCAGGTAGCACTGTGACTGTTACTGTCACACCTTCATCGCTTTGCAGGCGTTAAAATTTGGGAGACAGCGATCACCGGACTGAAATTTTCAGATTAGTGCTATTCCTGTGGGAGGAGGGTCACAGCTGTCACACTGATTTTGGTAGATATGGAACCCAGCACAGAATACTGTAAGATAACCTGCAGTACTGTCAGCTGCTAACTACACACAAATGTGTCTGAGATGGGCCACTTTCAATTAAGTGAAGTTTGTGACAGGGGGAGTTTAAATACTGTTGAGACTTCTAAAATAAAATTGTCTTCTAGCAAGAGAATTGATTCTCTACAACTAGAATGCCAAATTTTAATTTTTTTAAGTAAAAAAATTTAAGACAGCAATGCAAATCTGAAGACAGGAAGTCCAGGGCTGGGGTTTGGTAATACCAAGAGACCCATGCAAAAGTGATAGTCATGAGCTGAAACACGCTTTGTTTTGACTTCTAGAAGGAAAGGTCTGTGCCTTATCTCTGGAAGCCCTGTAGGGATCTGTAGGGGTCTTCTTTTTTTTTTGCTTTTGAACCCCCAATCCTGGGCTGAAGAGGAAATTACTTTTTCAGATCCTATAAATAAATTCTGCTCATGAAATCACACACTGGAAAGCACCAGAAGACAGTCCTCCTTCCAAAGGTTAAGTGAACTGCTTTTATAACATTCACAGACCTCAAAAGCCCAGTAAAGGGGTGTCTGGGACCTGGAAATTGTTCTCTCCTGTTTTCTGTGGCTCTGCAATAAGAGGGTGGAAATTTAATAGTATAACCAAGACATGCATGACTTACAAACCCTTTGCTCCTGCCTCTCAAAATCTCTCAAGTACTCATGATTAATTAACTGGCTTGTGCAGTTTGCTATCCAGCACAGTAAGAAAGCCTAAAGCATCACAGACATTTATTTTGGAGTCTGGAGAGAAAACAGAATGATTATCATTAGGTTTTGAGGTGCATTTGAGGTTATAGTAAGGCTGGAGCGTTCAATTCTGGTTGCTGTTTTAGAAGAAGGAAGGACACTGTTGAGATTGATAAGGTCAGCAAAATGATAGTAACTAATTCAAAAGCAAGATGTCAGTGACTGAAGTTATAAGGAAGGGATTAACCTATAAGCAATTTAGGTGGAATGTGTTTTTCAGTACACAAAGGGTAACTGACACACAGGATGAAATAAATTGGCAAGGTCAGCGTCAAATGAGCAGAGAAATCAAGAGGAAATGGGATAACACTTCTCAAAATACAAAGTAAAACAATGCCCTGCACTGGGGGAAAGATTCCATAACAACAACAGATCACATCCATTCTCAAAGTTGCCAAACACAGGATAAAAGTACAAGTGAAAGGTACAGAGTATCCTTGTTCTTCTGGGAAACACAAAATTACAGATTCAGACTACAAAACCTGGTAACCAAGCATCTGTGGATTGGGATACAATTTCTAGGCAGAGCAGGTGCTGATAGATGTCAGGGTTCTTTTTACTATTCTATATTACAGCACAGCAGAAGATGCTAATTCTTTTTCTTTTCCATTGCAGTGTCAGCCAGGAATTGAGAGAAAAGGCTTGTGGAGAGAAAGAGAAAGGATGAGAAGAAGCCACTTTTATAATACTGCAGAGAAATAGACTTTGGTATGAGCCATAAACCTCATTTCACAGAATTGCAACCCCTTTAAATCTCAGGCACCATATAAAAGGCGGCTCTGTCGTTCTCTTTGGTAGTGATTAACATGTGGCATTGAATATAAAACACACGCATTTCTATTAACAGAAGGTAAAGTGGAAAATGTCTCTAAACACTACGGACCAATCTAAGGATGAAAGCAATTTGTGGAGGTTAACTGTTAAAAAGAAAACAACAAAGATTTAGAGAAATAGAAGAAACACTCAAACTCTATTGAAAGAGACAAAATTTGTTTCAACATACTCATATTGATTTATCTAAAAAAAAGGACATTGCTCCTCATGCTACTCCAGCATTGTGATGTGCAGAGAACTTTAATTATTTCCAGAAAGAGTTAGGATTTTTAAAAGAAGAATCTATGATGATCCAAGTTTGAAAGAATAAGTTGTGTTACAGGGAACAGCTTATGTCACAGGAATCACTGGAAACCAAGCCAATGCCAACATTTTTAATAAGATGTAAGAATTACATCTTTGTAAGATCTTGCAAAGTAGATCAGAGGGAATGAGAACAGCAGAATCAGGCCAGAGGAGTTTTTAGGAGAAGTGGATTGTGCCACAGCATATTTTTCATACTGTTTGATGTGAGAAAGCAAGACAATGTTATTAATTTTGAAGCAATCAAAGGTAAAAGGATGCAAGTTGGGGTTTACTGCTCTGAGAAAATTCCTATTAAAGGTACAAAACCCAAACCTAAGTAGAAAGCTGCAAGAGGCAGTATTTGTAAAAAAAAAAAAAAAAAAAAAAAGTCAGGGAAGAATATTTTCATTTTTGTAAGGCCAACCCCAAAAACTCTGCCCTGCCTGTTGACTCCAGGACATATCTAATGGCCATGAGGCAAAGAGCCAATGAGTATTTGGAAAGATGGCTTCTGTATTTATGGCACAAGTAGAAAAATTAATAAAAAAGTAGAAAACCTAATAAAATTGCTACTAAGTGCAGCACAGCTGAAGAGAAGTTCCAGAGGAGATGGGTAGCTTGGATGCATCAGCTGTTGAGGAAAACAGCATAAAATTACACATATTCAATTCTTGCTTTGAGTTGATCCTGTTTCCTCAAACTGCCACTTGGATTCTGATTAATACATGAAGTATTCTGCTGAAAAATAAAAAAAAAATATTTCCACAGCATAAATATTTTGGTTTATAGAGGGACTGCAGCATTCTGCAGGAAAACAAACCAAAACAGTAGAACATAATCATCTGCAAGAAAATCCAGTAGTCCTGGGTTTCAGTTGATCCCATGAACCACATATCCATATATTGGAAATGTTATTTGGAGGACAGATGTGAAGAAAAGACAAGGTAAGAAGGATGCTGTTCCAAGCATGCCTGTCCCTAGGGACAAATACAAGCCAAAATAATTTGCAAATATATGCTTGAGGTGATAAAAGAAATCTGTCTCTCCACAATATGGTCTTTTCTCTACAGTCTATAATTGCAGCAAAAGTTTTTTTGTACTTAAAGTGAGCAAGAATTTGTTTGGCTTATTTGCTGTTAAATTGAAAACTGTTTGGGGTTTTGGGGGGTTTTTTGGTTGGTTTGTGTGTTTGTTTGTTTGTTTTTTTGGGGTTTTTTCATGCTTCAGTCTGGTGGACTTCTTGTGTAATTGGCTAGAGGATGATCAAGACATTTATCCCGGTATGAATGTGGGTTAGGCTGCCCAAAAGTTCCAGCTGAACAGAGAACACATCAAAGCCGAACAGGAGCAAAGAGAAGTGACTTTTCTAATGTCATAGGCCAGGTCAGGCACAGCAGCAGGAATAGCATCCTGCTCTTTGAGCCTTTAACCTCACTCTCTGCCTGCCACACTTCACTGCCTCAAAGGCAGAGCTTTCTACACCTTTCTCTCAGATATGTCCACGTGCACTTTTGTGTTTTGGTTGAAACTCGTGGCTTTCAATGGAAGTTCTTGCTTTGAAAGAATATAATTCTGTCAATGACATAGTGTGCCTCACATTGCTCTGTGTGCACCATCATTCTGAGCTCATCAAGTTTTACTCCTGCTTGAAAAAACTCAGTTGAAAAATATTGCCAGGACTGCGGCGCAGTTCTTAAAATATTTTTGGGGTAGGCAAAACAGGGGGGTAAAAAAAATAATGATAAAAAAGCAGTTCAATAGCAAAAAAAGGAAAAAAATTCCTGCATTATCTCTAATGAAAACAGATATTCTGTAGTAAAAAAAAAAAAAAAAAAATCTTGAGCAAATTAACAATGTTGAATTCTTCCAGGAGTATCCGGCCCACATACATATAATAAAAATGAGATACTGGAGGTACAGTGAGTCACTATTCAAGGTGAGTGGATTTGGTAAACTTTGGGGGGCTTCAGACTGCTCAGAAAAGTGAAAGTCAAGGGGAGGATCCTGAGATGGGTGGAGTTACACTAATTGAAACCAGCTAACAGCGTGGTGGGAAGGAAAGTAGCTGTCAAGACAAGGGAAAGGATTCCATGAAAAGCAAAAATTAGTAGCTAATTGTAATAGACAAATGCCCAGGTCACTTTATTCACTGCTCTGCAATTTAAAGATTGCCTAAGTTAAAGCCAACATGAGATAATCTATTTCTTATTGAAGCCAGAAAGGAGCCATGTACTCAACACAACCAGGATCAGACGTTTATGTTCTCTTAGCTCTGCCACAGGTTTTTTTTTGTGTGACCTTGGACAAGTCACAATCTCTCAGTTCCTTATCTATGAATTGGGGATTATATCCCACTGCTTCACAGAGGTGCCAAGAGATAAACATTTGTTCAGATAACGCGGTGATAACATCTCAGATACGAAAATAAATTAGAGCTATTATCTCCAGGGCAAGGGTAGAGACCTTGCGTGCATTTGCACTGCATTTACTGCAGCACAGGCTCAGTCCTCACCAGGGTCTTTAGATACCATTGTGATACAGATAATTAATAGAAATAACAGTTCCAGTACAAGCAAGTAACTAACACAGAAATAGGACAGGAATAGCAGATGAAGCCCTTCACACTACAGAGAAACTCTTCACAAAATGTCATTTTAAACGTAGTTGTCGAATCAAAAAATAAAGTTAAGGCCATTGCAAATGCAAGACTGAAAACTGTTACCTTCTGATAGAGTTTTATTAGGCTACTAATAAAAGGCTTCAATCCCAATTCATAATCACCAGCCTGGAAAGTCACAACTCGGGGAGCAAAGCTGTACTGAACCATGAACCTTTTTGGGTTTGTTCGCGTTATGAGCAGCCAAAGGGATCTGGCCAAATTTGTGTGTCCCATCAAAGGCACCGTGACAATTGGCAGGGGTTGGCACACCATGGGGGACACCAACCATGGATTAATTATCACAGTAACTTCAGGCAGCAATTTATTGCCCGTTTTCAGAAGTATTCCCTAGGTTAGATGTGGGCCCTCTCAAGAAAAAGTTTCAGCGATCTAGATAGATACTAACCTTCATTCCTGCACTTAGAGGTACTGAATTATACACATTGGTTCATAAAACCTATAGAAAAAATTGCATTGATAAATTTATATATGGCCATATTGGTTTCTTCTGCATTAAATTATGCAGGACTTCTGCAGAATGGGCAGTGAGAAGCTATTTTTCTGTTAATCTGGCACGATTCATGAATACTAAATTCACACTGCAATAAAGGAAAAGAAAGACTCAGTGTACAATACCTTTGATGAAGAAAATTAAAGAGGTGCTGTGAAGAATAAACCTGTTCCTATAATATATTCGTGTGCAGGAGAGTTTAATGTATCTCTATATGTAATATATTTAATTTCTTTGTAATGCCAGTCATATGCTAACATTGCCAACTTAATTTTGGCCATTCATAAGACGTGGCATCTGGATAAAAACATTCAAAGATTAAATCTTTATATTCAAGGAATCCTATAAATCACAGTATTCAACCTTTTCAAAAGTGATTACTGTCCATTCTGTCTAAGCATTGTTTTAATCTTTAAAAGACTAATATTAGTGTTTCCACAACATCATAAATCAAGTCAAAACCAGAATGAGGCAGACAGCAGATATTTACTCTGATGGCTGAACCTGTCATGATAAATACTAATGCCTCCTCAGCAAACATTGCTATAAATGGGGATAAAAATAAAAGGTAAATCAGTTCTGCGCATTTAACTGAAGACTTCAGAAAAAGGGCCTGAAACTTCAGAGAAAAAACAGTCTGAGGAAACACAAGCTGAGTTCAGTGTCCCTATGAATTTAAAAATCTCTTTTCAGCTTGTTTGAAATTACCATATAAACCATCTTACACAATATTCCTTTTTTTTTTTTCATGAGACAACACATTTCAAAGAAAAAGAAAACGAACAAAAAAGGGGGATTTTAGGGAATTTTTTTTGGATTTTAGGGTTTGTTTTAGGGATTTTTTTGATAACGCTTTTTTTTTTTTTTTGTGGAACCTCTGAGCTGCTGGTTTTATCATTCTTTACAGAAATGAAATTGTTAAGCATTTTTTCATCGCTTTTTATACGGTTATTTGTGAGACAACCTTCTGGACTGAAAAATCCCTTTCTTCTACTTATACTCAGCCAATGATGGACTTTTAAGAGCAAAAAAAAAGCAAAAAAAGCAAATCCATTAGACTTTGTAACACTTTCAGAGAATATACATTTGTTTTATGCAAATGTGTGCTATTTGAGAGTAATTTGATTTATATTTAACCCAGTACTGACTTCAGAGTAATTCTTTGGCTGGAAAGGAGTTTAGGTCACTACTTCTTCTGTCCTAGGCTGCAGGGAAAAAAGTGCTGTTTTCCAGCCTTTTAAAATCAGCTCTTCTAAGAACTGAAACAGGAGTTAGCAGAAGCAGATACCTCTCAAACTGTGAGTTAAAAATTGTCTGCCAAGACATTCTTCAGCAACATCTCCTTCTGTCTAGGACTTTCTCTTCTCCCATAAAAGAGTTCATCTCCCAGATTCCTCTAGTTGGAAAGACACATAAGGAAAAAGGGGAAAAGGGGGGGAAAAAAGGAAAAAAAAAAAAGGAAATAAGCTGGGCAAGCTTTAATTATTCTGCAAAAGCACCACAAGTTTTCTAGTGTTAAATAAGAAATAGTTGAAATTTTAGCTTATAGTAATGGCACTATTTCTAGCATTTAACCCAGATTTTTACCAAGTGAGCCACCTTCAGCTTTCAAATTTAAAGGCTCAGCTTCAACTCTGAAGATTTGGTCTCTGCAACCACCAAGACTTGAAAGGGAAGTCTGCTGTTGGGAAAGGGGAACCCAAAGGAGGACCCATGGCCAGCGTCTGAGCAGCCACAGGGAGATGAATTCACACCAAACCCACGATATTTGTTCAGGAACGACCCAGCTCCAACCACGAGGGGAAAGGGGAAGAGCCGCACAAAGAAATTGGCGATTCATTCTCTACCTTGCTTTAGAAATAACCCTGCAGCACGCCTGGGGGTGACCTCACTCATTTGGTGCATTAACTCCTTTGAGCCCTCAGCTCTTGCTGTCCCCTGCCCTGCCCTGGCTACTCTATTAATGGTTGGGCAATCTCTGGTAGGACAACGTGTAGCTGCTGAACTGTCACCTCCAGCCCTCTGCCCCGTCAATGGAACCTTCACCAGCAAACCCTGCTCCTTTTATACCCACTGCCAGCCATCAGCTATTCATGCTCTGTCAAAATTCCTCTTGCATTTGCAAATTTTTTTTATTGTGAGCTCCTAGATTGGTTTAGGGGGATCTCTAGGGCGTCATTTATGCTCCACAGTGCATTGTGGAGCTTTTCTTCAGCGTGTGGGTTTTTTTTTTTTAAAGCTCCAAACCCTGGAGAGTAAGGTCACAAGACCCACTAACTATTGTGTTTAGCAACACAAAGACAACGCTCTGTTCCTATAAAATTCAGCAAAGCTTTAGTGGGGCAGATTTACATAGCGAAATCCTTTGGCAATAGAATTCATCAGCCCTTGGAATTATTGGAAATGAACCAGGGCATGCATTTATCAGGGTGTGCTCCATCCTTTTTTTTTGCCCTGACAGCCTTGCTCTACAACAGTTTAATTCTTGCTGTTAGAGGGTGTTCAGAGCGCATCAGTGCTACGTCATTTAAACTGGAGTTGAGTAAAATATAGAAAGGAAAGACTCATTTGTGACAGGAAAGGCTTCAAGTGGCTTTTGCTGTTCTGTAAGTCCTGTTTGTTACATTCAGAACTATTCATATCGACAAAGATATTCGTATTTTGTGCTATTTTAAGGGTAAGGAAAAGATTTGAATCACTACGGCTTCAAAATAACAAATGAAATTTGGTTTAATATTTCCCTTAGAAAATATTTCAGTGTAAAAATCTTGCAAATGTTGGTGATGAAAAGGTAATTACATGATTTCTAAATTAGTATTGTAAGATTTTAGGACTGAACATACTTGGAAATGCCTGTACCGTAGTCCTATAGAGACAAATGAAACAATTCTTCTAGAAGTGGACTAACTGCCCAAACTCTTGTTTCAGAACTTTTAACTAAAGTCACTGCTACTTTCAGTATGTTTGAAATAGTAATTTTTAAAAAGGAAGCAGGTTTTTTTCTCAGCAGCATATTGGATGCCCTTGCCATAATTCTGCAGGGTAATTTAACACAGGCAGAAGCAAAATGTTATAACTGATCTTTAAGAACCAATGAAGGACTTTATTGTTGTCATTAACATTTGCATCATTGTCAATAACATAATTTCATATTTAATTTCTCATAACTGTTCTTAAATTGTTGTGTTAATTTCTTGGAAAAAATAATGGCACAAAAAGTAATAGGATTATGGATATTATGGAAAATAGCAATTTCTAATTAATAATCTAACTCAGCTCTGGTTTTACGCAAAAATTACTATTAAAATGTTGTCTGCTATAAAACCTTTTTCCTCAGAAATTTAGAAGGTTAATTATCTTATTTACTCAAGGTTTATACTACCAAAATACTGCACAAGTAACTGAAGAAAAGACTCAAACCCTGAACAGTTCAACAGCCAGTCAAACTAAAATGGACACATACCACCAAAAAAAAAAAAAAAAAAAAATAAAATTCAGAGTTGTGCTCCAGTTTTCGAAATCATTACCTCACACAAAGGCCCACCCAGAAATTAGGACTGCCCTGCAAAAAGCTCTGTACACAAACACCTTCAGAAGCTGTCTTTATCTTGATATGAATTACCTGCTTATCTACGTGAGAGTGCTCTGAACGAGTTCATGTTTTCATCACAGAGATGTGAAACAGAATTGTGGGAAGGTAGACAGATATTTTAATTTAATGGAGAAAAAAAAAATTGTTAGCCAAGACCTCCAGGGTACCTTCTAACCAAGATCTAGGTCCTGACAGCAGCCAGAGGTAACTGTAGGGGCAAGAAAGTAAAGAGAATACCAATTCTTCCTACATATTTTTATTGGCATGGAATTATATTTCCGTTTCCCTGCGGCCTCTGTGGGTCCCTCTGAACTGCTGGATTTTGGGTTCCAGCACAGAAAGGGACATGGGATACTTCAGCACCGAGCAAGACTCCAAGTCCTGTCCTCTCTGCGCTCATTTGCTTCGTGGTGTTCCCCTAGGAGAGTGAACATGTGTTTAAATGAAACCACATGGTGGCTTTTTTCTGCTGTATCTTGTAAAATTCAGTGACATGGCATGGAGGAATTAGTTAAAAATGACTTGTGGTTTCGTCATTTTCCAGGCTCCATGATGCTTCCTGCTTTGATTTTCAGAGACCACATGGAGCATTAGAGAACAAACCGAATTTCTCCATGTTTAACCCTTTCTTTTATGTACCAGCAGACATTTTTTCTCTATAAATAAATTCCCCCATAAATAGCAATCTATTAAAGGTGTTTACATATAGAAAATATGCCACTATACCACCTTTTTAATACAGAAACCCATGACTGATGATGTGCCTCAAGAATATGTCAACAACTGAATCTGTATACAGCTGTAAGATTCACCACAGCAGTGTTCAAAATATTTTATTTTTTTTTCTTTTTTCTTATGGCAAAGGATCAATAAAAATCTGCATCTTGTGGATTGAACACAATTTCTTTTTTGTTTCAGGGAAATAACCTCACTGGTTCTTATGATTTTATGTCTCAGTATTAATGATGCTCCTATGACAGTGAAAGTTCAAGAAATGGATTGATGGTTAAGGCAGCAAAAGAGGCAATGAGCAATAAATAGTGAAAGAACAAAGAAATAAGCAGAGTTTTACAAACAAGTGGTTAATTTTGTTTGGTTGGGAGAGCTGGGCTCCAACCATTCCTTGACAAAGTGAATATTTAATGGAATAAAATTTTATATTGCAGAATTTGTAGTGACAAGGCATTTCTAGAGCTTAAAATGCAACTGGTAATTATACAGAGATTAATTCTGATGAGTGTGTTTTGGAGGTGCCAGAATACCAAATGTAGAAGCAACATTTTTCCTCTTCACTTCAAGAAAAGGGAATAATTGTGTGCATCTCAAACAAGTGAAATATGAAGATGGGTAATGATCTTTTTTCCCCTGACAAAAGTATTTGTTTTAAAATTAAATTTTAAGAGTTGGAGTCTGCGTTTACAGAAATGTGGGGGTGAAGTGGGGAAGGAGAGGTCCATCACCATCTCGAACAGAAAATCAGAGAAACACAGTATTTCCTTGTACTATGGAACCTGCCTTTAATTCAGTGGCTTTTAAGTTTTAAAACTTTCAGTTCCTGAATAATTTTTCAATGGAAAAAGGCACTTCTGTGTACTGAGTCCATTAAAATAAGGTTGCTTTTCCAAGTGACTTACTACTAGGATAAGTCCACATGTTCCTAAGGCTAAATATCTGATTTTGGGGTGTATATTTCTTTAGTCTGGAATGCTCAAGCTAGCATTAATTATTCTAGGCACTTGCAACAGAAACTTCTGGACATTTACTGGTATAAAAATCAGGATGAGGGGGAAGGGAGCCGGGTTCTAACAACCCTGGTTACAGCCAGCTATGTGTAATAAAGTCTTTAATTAAGTGGTGCAAGTGAACTCTGTGAGCTCTTTTGGGATGGGAAGGTGGAGAGAGTGGGATTAGAGCCCCCAGCACTAAATCAACACACACAATTACAGGCACATATGGTGCAAGTGGAATTCAGTAGAAGTTTGAGACATCTGAGGCCGAATCAGCCCCACTGCTATAAAGTTATCCCCTTAAAGGATAGCAGCAGAGGTCATGGCAGCTTATGCCAAATATAAAAATGAGAACTAGAGGCAGGAATTCAGTGCTCAGATGTTACCGAGCTTTAAACCTGTTTTTATGTCTGCTTTGGGCCTTCCATTTGTCCCGACACTGCACACCAAACCTGCTCTGACCACATCAGATACAGCACAGCCTCGTTTTTTAAAAGCCCTAAAAACAGCAGTGCAGCTGTGTGCCTTTGCTGTGCAGGATATTGGAACAGATCGTGTTTGTAAAATCAATTGGTGCATACTAATATATTTATAGCTTCCCTATTCCCATTCTAATTGAGAATCAATTAGAATTCTTATCTTCCATGTGTAGTAACAAAATACAAACCCCTCATCTCAACAAGACAAAGTGAGACAGAATCAAGAAACAGGTCACAGTTCCCAGCTGTGCACTGCAGAAAGCTCTGTGAACAGTGGCTACTAGGGCAGGATGAAAAAACCCCAGAACATTTACTTTATCAAAGTTATCTTAAAGCCTGAGTTTAAAAAAGGATTCTATACTTAAAATAAAACTTAAAAAAAAAAAAATACACTCTACCGAAGACAGAACACCTCGTCTTTGTCTAAAAGAGACCACTACATCCACTCCTTAACTCATAAACTTCTGCCCATAAGATCAATGGGGTCTTAAGGGGGCTAACCAAACCTTTTCTCAAAATCATCTACTTTAAGCAGGGTAAGACTTTGCACTGCCTAAGGGCAATGGAGGTAGGAAGAGAATTGGCGTCAATTTCCAACTTGCAGAAACTAGCTTTTGACTTTTCAAACACACTTCCTTCACTGAGAAAATGATATAACTGTGGATTTCTTTTATTCATTATTGTCGTTTGCTAGAAACACTTTTTTCGTATAGAACTTAAGTTTCTGTGCCGTACTTGACTCATGAATAAATTCATAAAGATGACTTGTCATTAGCAAATTCTCTAACTTTTAGAACAAGTGGTATTAAAATCACTCATACACCTGGGAAAACGGAGGAAATTATTATAATGCAATCTTTACATGTAGTATTGAGGCTACATTTGCTGCAAGATGACAGATCACTACTTATGGACTTTGCATACTGGTAATAACAATATCTGCTGGTATCATCATCATGGCAGACAAACAATATTTCTGCTGGTCCCAGCAGTTCAACACCGCATTTATCCACTGTAGAACACAATACACGTATCCAAGTACATAGATGAAAAGAGAATTTTGAGTCAGTGCTGTTCCTGAAGCCATTTATTCTTTTGATCAAGGAGTCTGCTAAGAGAAACATTATTGATCTTGGGTGCAGTGCAGCGTTGCTGTGTAACTATTTTATGAATATGTGGTCTGATAGTGCAGGGGATCTTGTTTCCGTGCTGCCGTTAGGGGAACGTGCTTCCAGAGTTTCCCTGTTTTTTCAGAGTGGTAGCTCAGGGATGGAAAGGATCCCTAGATTAATTAAAAGCTGTCTCAGAGGTGGTGGGGGAGATGAGGCCGTGAAAGGGGTTGGGTTAAACCTCATGGGCTCTCCGGGTGGGCACAGGCAGCAGTTTTGGCAGAGGCAGTCCAACCAAGAAGGCAAACCACAGGGACAAGAGACAAGAAATTAAAAATAAGTGGAAAACCAGAGGGGGATTTAACCTGGTGTGGCTACAAACCATTCTTTGGTTGGAATTGTATTCACTTCTTTGTAGCTCCCTTCTATATCCATGTTTTTCTTCATGGAGGTAATTTAGTAGTTAGTTACCATGAATACTGTTTCTAGGGCTAGAGGCTGACTTAGGGCTGCTAAGGCAGCTGTAATAAATCACATGTGTATGCAAATAAAAAATTTGCAAACAGTGTGAGTCAGCTGAGGGGTGATGGATGCTGGGGGTTATTTATTCCAGAGGATGCCAGGGTGAGCTGGAAGTGCAGTTGTCCCTGTGGTGACTGCAACAAATCATCTGATTAAAAAAGTTTGTATTTTAAGTCCAGTGATCTTGAAAAGCCGATGTGTTTTGCACTCCTCCCGTTTTTCTCTCCTCTTGTTTAAAAAAGAAATGGCCGAATGTCAATGTATTTAGCAAGCAGGTAGCAAAACACCACCACAAGTGGGAATCTAATAACTAAACTAAAAGTCAAATAAGTACATAGTAGTTATAGCACCCAGCTGCCTGAAAATGTCCTCTTTCTAATATTAATATGAAGAACACCTCGAACATCAATAAATTTAATCACTCAGATAAATTTCTGCATCTAATAAAAGCTAGTTTAGTTCTCACAAGTTCTGTTTCCTTCTCACAATGAGAAAAAATAAAAAAGAGAAAAATTCCTCCTTATTTCAGACAGTCAGAGTAACTCCAGCATCCCCCAGTGTCTGAGTCACCATTTACCCCAGGTTCAGCAGGGTAAAAACATAATCTGATCCAATCCTGCATGTAGCTAGCTGGAGATTGGTGGGATTTTTGAAAGAGGGGCTAATGCAAGGAGATAAGTTACACATGTCCAATGCAGCACAGCAAGTTGCTGCTGATTAGTGATCTTCTGTAATGGTAATGCAGCCCAGTCTTCAGGGGATTGCAATTGATCTCTTTTGAAGATACACAATGTGCCCTTCCATTGACCCAGTCTCTGAGGCTGCTCAGAACACTGGCAGTGGAGGATGAGAACTTTGAAAAGCAATGTTAAAAACTTAGTTTAAGTTAATACAGTTTCCAAATAGCACGAATTTGTTCATTTGCTTACTATTAGAAGTGTTGCATTTTTACATCAATGCTGCTGGAGTTAATAGAGTTAAGAGCAATTTTAAACCCTAAATATCTGGGTTATTTACACCCTGATGGTTGTAGCAATCACAAGTTTTGACACTGACTCACTCAATTGCATCAGTTGAGAAAATCCTTTCCATGAAATCAGCGAAATCTGCAAAATCAGACTGAACTGTGCCATTCCTCACAGAAGTTTGTTTGAATTTATCTGCAAAGTTTCACTGATGGGGACTCTGCAAGCTTCCTAGACATTTATTTCCACTTCTTGCTTAAACGAAGAGATTTCTACATCAGAAATTGTGAACACAGTGGTCATAGATGCTCAGGGAGTAAGAGGCAGAAGGACACTTGGTTATATTTACAGAGGACATCTGTGCTGAAGTTGAACTTGGCTGCAGAGGGAAGCAGCACATTCTCAGTGTCACGGGAAGAGGAATGCTTTGTTCTCTGTCCTGTGCCCCTCACGGAGTCTCTCAGCTCAAACCAAACAACACTGAGTGAATTAAACAAGTTCATGCTCTCCTCCTACTCCAAGGCAGCCCCAGCCAAAAGCAGCAGGAAAGAATCATCCTTAGGGTTCACCTGTAACCTTCTCACAAATAAATGGTGATCAGTGGCTAATTTAAAGCCCTCTGTATTTAAAGTCCCCAATTTCTAAGTTTCTCCAAAAGAGCTCGTGTTAATAAGGCACTGCTGCTTCAAGCTTCATCATCACAACCTCTGCACAGCATCTAGGCGTCAATAAAATTTCTACAAATATTGTAATAGTGTGACATGGAATTTACTAAACTAGATTAGAAAAGCAAAGTCTTCTAGCTCCTCACAAATTTTCTACTGTCAGGTCCCAATTCAGACATTTGCTTATGAACTGTAAACCACTCCTATTTTACACCGCACTTAACTTTTTTTCTGAGAGAGAATGAACTTCTGACACATTTGAAAAAGGGACATTTTAAGAAATAAATTTGGATCCAAGAGGCTGCAGAGTTCACAGGGCACAACTATTTATCTGTTGTGCTTATTCCTGATTAAAATCCTTTCAACCAAGCTATCTAAGCTCTGTATTCTCACCATCCTTGGCTAGCTCAGGCACACAGAAATTTACCAGAGACAGGATTTGCCTGATCTTTCTTAGCACATCACAACATCATAACAGAAACCTGTTTTCCAAGGGATTTTGGTGCAGTTTGTCCTGTTGCAACTCCAAATATCTGCACCTCTGTAGGTGCTGCTGCTTTGTAGAGCTTTGTGTGTTCCCTTGTGAGTGAAGGTGGTCAAACCTAGCACAAATCCACGTTCAGGGATGCAGTTTGCCAAGCACAATTCCAGCACAGGGGGGTTGTGTGCTGATGGCTGCTGTGCAGCCAACCCACCTGTCAAGACACACAGAGAAATGACTTAAAATAAAGAACCCCTGATGTAAATCAGATATTGATGAAAGGAGGCCTTTAATCACCTGCCTGCAGCTCTACGAGGCACTGCGAGAGTTGATTTCAGACTTATTTACTGAGTTCCTTTCACCTTTTCCCCCTTCATTAATTTGCTGGGAAATGCTAAATGGGGAGATGGGAGCCTGTTGTCTAAAAAGCAGATGTTGTTGTAAGCAGTGCTGGTTCTGATACTCTTCCTCTCTACTTTTCTGCTTAAATGAGACCTTCCCACACACAAACACACCCTGTGCACAGTGAACAGGGCAGTCGTGGCACTATCTACATATTATTCAACACCAGGATATATTTATTCAGTGTCTTCCAGCTGCATGCTTTAGTCCAGCTGATTGGCCTTGACCCCTCTCTGGCTCTTCTTTATCTTGGGAAATTTGACCATGTGTGCAGGTATAAGGACTTCACAGCTTAAAGACCCTTTAATCAGGTGGTTTATCTTTGTCTGCTTGCACAGTTCTGGTTAGGGGCAGCTGGGGGAGAGAGTTTGGAAGAAATTGGATGCATTAAGGCAGAGAGGCACATCATTCCGCTCAGTTTTAGGGCTCTGACTACTAGCCAGACACACTATTTTGGCCAGAGAAGGTTGCATTTTTGGATTGTTTGTCACTTTTTTTCTGCCCTGGAATAAGAAGGGTTCAAAGCCAAAAAAGAAAGAGAGAATGGAATGAAAACAGTCATGCGGGGGGCTGTGAAAAATAACATTGCTGCGAAGCTGGGATAATAAACAGTGACCCATGATGATCATTACTGAGCAGCTACAAAAGCACTGGGAAAAAGGGAAACATCACTCAGCTGTAGTAGAGTCTTTAAGTGACTGGTCCTACGGCAGCTGAACATCCGCTCAGATGGTTGGGAAATCAGCAGGGCTTGAGGGAGCCCAGACATTTTGCTATTAAAAACCTTGATGTCCTCTCAGCACTGATGGCAGGAACACGTCTGAAGGTGCAGAGCATCTGTTCAGCTCCCTCTCCTGAAGCTGGCTGCAGTCTCAGCACGGAGAACATTTAACTGTTTCCCCCTTGCACTTCCTGCCTGATACAGGATGCTGTCTCCCACAGCAATAAAGGAAATGATAGCCTCCCATATACGTTCAAGTAATAATAAAATAAGAAGTAGGTAATAATAACCAGAGCCATATGAAATATGCACTTCACGAACCAAAATTAAACTGGAGAAATGGCTAAGCAGGAAAGGTCAGGGCTCATAAACTGAACATAATCTCTTGTGCTTTACGCCTCCCTCCCCAAAAGCAAATTAAATTTTAATGATTTTTGGAAGCTCTGACTGCTAAATACCATTTCCAGCCTTCTGTATGAATGACAGCATAACCCTAAGGCCAGTGAAAGTGGCCAAGATTGTGTGCTTTTACATGCAGTGTGTTGGATTATTCCCTAAAATATGGAACACACATCCTGGTGGGATGATGCCAGCAGTTAGGACTGAAAGCTCTGCTCAGAACTCAGGACATCACAGTGACTGAGAGGAGACATCTCCAGGGTGCATCAGGATCAGAAGGGAGGGTGTCAGGAGGATGGAGCCAAGCAAGGACCAGAGGAATGGGCAGAAACTGATGCACAGGAGGTTCCACCTGAACATGAGGAAGAACTTTGCTGTGCAGTGGCCAAGCACTGGGACAGGTTGCCCAGAGAGGTGAAGATTCTCCCTCGCTGGAGATATTCCAGAAATTTCTGGGCAGAGTCCTGTGCCCTGTGCTCTGGGATGACCCTGCTTGAGCAGATGCCCCAGTGTGGTCCCTTCTAACCTGTTCCATTCTGGGATTCTGTGATCTCCACTGCTCCAGTGCTGACAGTGCCATGAAAAATCTCTTCTAGAGCAGAAGACAAGGGTGCTGTGGTCACTTTACATAAAATTAAACATCCACATTAACTGTAATATGTTGGGAGATAAGGCTTAAATTATTCAGCTAAGGTAATTTATTGATATATCTCAAACACTGCAAATCTTTGTTTCAGAACACAGGTATGCTCTTTTTTTTCTTTTTACCTATTTTTCTTTTTACTACTCTATTGGTATGAGTAGTTCATATTCTGAACTCTACTCAGTATCCATAAATCAGGATGATAGAAGAAAATGAAAGCCTAAAATTGTTTCTAAGATATTTCTTCAGGTCAGATGAAGTTTTTTAGTCTTTGAGTAGCCATCAAGAAATTACACGTATTAAGATGGGAAGTAAATCAGCAGAAAATTAATGTGGACTCCAGCAAGAAACTGTTTAGGAGCCTGGTCTAATGTGGCTGGGATAAAGAAAAGGAGTTTAGTCTGAAATACAGTAGAGTCTATACCTAAGACAAACCACAGGTAACTCATTACACCAAATATTTGTGTATTTGGTGTCCATGTTCATCCCAACTGCCAAATAAACAATCAAAATTGGCAGCAGATTTTATAAGGGTTGGTGGTGGTTTATTCAGTTACTTGAACTGGTTATTTGGTTTACATATTTGTTTAAAGCTTTTTTTGTTTTCAATAAAATAAATACAAAATGCAAAGTAATAGTAGTTTTTAAATTATTTCATATAAAAAAAATCAGATTGGAAAAGTTAAAGCTTTCTTAAAGATATTCTGCACTGACTCAGATGTATTAAATAAATTTGCATGAGAAAGGGATGGGTTTCTTTGAGTGCTTTCTAAGCATACAAAATCATGGCATTCACATTAACTTCAAAGTACAAACAAACTTCAACTTTAATGATAAACAAATATTATTTCTACTGCCAAACTGTACATCACCATTCATTTAAAAGTAAACTGCAATGATGAATCCTTCCTGTTTTACAGACGAAGAAATTGAAATTAGATTTCACACAGCAGAAAAGTCTGGACTAAATCTTGTTCCCAACTCATCCTACTCGGATTGTTGGACACACTGGGAATTAGAATTAGTGTTTGTACTCTCTGTTGTGTAGAGGTATGGGAAAAGTGACCAGCAGAACACAAGAAAGGCAAAGGAGATGCATAAATAAAATACCCCAGCCTTTTCTGATGTGAGACTGTGGTGATGACAATTGCAGAACAAGCCTCTCTTTACTAAAATCAGATCATCTCGAGGTCATTATCACACTTGCGAAACCTCTGAGCATCACTGACTTTTCACAGCTTTTGTGCTGGCCCATCTGTCATTGCCTCCTTGTCTTCCTCACACTGGCAGGGGAATGAATGCCACGGAAAGCAGCAGGGTAATTAACGGGGCTGCTATCTCAGGAGGTGCCCCCTTTTGTGCAGGGCAGCTCTAATGTATTCTTTAGAGACACACAGTACAGTCAGGAGCATTCCTGCGCTGCCAAGAACGGCAGCTCACTGCCTCAGCCCCAGCTGTATGTTTGGTGGGTTGGAGAAACCTTAAACTCAGAAAAATAAATAAAAACAAGAGGAGAAGGAGACTCATGCCATGAGGACAAATGTATTTGGTTGAAGGACTGATTGTCATTTAACTTCCCAGCCTATGCACATTGAAATAAACTCAAAAATAAATAAGGAGTTCCACGATAAACTCCAGAAGCTGCTTGCTGGTGAGAGGAAAGCTCTTTACAAACAATTTGATGGGGGAAGCCATGGGTGTTAATGTCTTTGAAATGGGTCTGGATGTCTCTACTGACTTTGGGCAGCAGGTTTGTTGCAGAGCCCAGACAGCTTGGTGCCTGAAACAGACAAGGGTCTGTACAAGGCTGAAGTTCTGAACTTTGGGGCAAAAAGTGGGTTCAAGGGGGGATATGGGTAGGCAGTTCAGGAAGGCTGCACCTCCCTGGTACCTCAGCAATGGGGAAAGGAAGAGGGCAACAAGTGGTTGGCAGTTTGGGATAAAAGGAGGCTGC